>NJRQ01000100.1:139126-177906 GCA_003063805.1 Aphaenogaster ashmeadi
AAACATAGTAAAATTTGTAGTGAATTTTGCGGCAAAATGTAACGAAAAATTCTCTCCGTGTAGGGTCGGTGCTCCATCTGTGGCCACTTTAAGGATTTTCGGCGAAATAAACGCGTTTTAATTAAACTGTTTTCGTTATGTAATGTCTTTAACTGCTTTAATATATTCTTTAGAATATTTTAGACAATAAATTTAAGATCGGTAAACAAATAAAGTTAAATAAATGTTTCAAAAATAAGAATTATGTCATAAGTCCCGATTTCACCGTTTTTGGCCACCAAAACACCAATTTTTGCCACAATTAAGTACTAGTTCTGGCCACATAATAAAATTGAGGTTAATTTCTAATTAAACAACTATACTAAAAAGGTATATGTAATAAAAATCATGATTTATTTCCAATGTTAATATTTATTTTCAATAAAATATTATATATAGCATATAATACAGTAATTTCTATCAACTATGTGAGGAATTTTAAAAATTTATATATCTTATGCAGGTTTATACAGTAGTAACTTAACTTTAATTGGAATTGTAAAATAAATATTAAAAAATTAAATTATTTTAAAAATTATTTTAATTAATTTATCTATTAAAGTTTTTACTTTTAAGACTTTCTTGTTTTATATTAGCAATTCGCAATTTTTGAGCGATCATTTCTTCCTTCTTTCTTTCCTTCTCTTGTTGCCTTTTCTTTTTCTCTATTTCCCTTTTCTCTTTTTTTTCTGCTTTTACTTTTAACTTTTAGCGCCACCATAAATCGTAAACTAAATAATTCGAAATATTCGTTGAAGTGGCCAGAAATGGAACAGTGGCCACAAATGGAGCACCAACCCTATCTGTCTTGTAAATTACTGAAACGTATAATCGCAATGAGAACGACGGAAAGGAAGGTAAAAGTTATCCGTAATTTTCGAGAGTTTTCTTTATTAATTTCTCCCGCAACCTTCGCGTGCGACAGCTCGAAAGAATCTACCGAATCCTGTCTGTTCCTGCTCGATCTTGCGGGCCTCACGGGCCTCACCCCTCTTCTCCACTCCTTCAGCGCCTCATTTGTTTACACTCGCGTAACCGTCGCGATCGCTCGAGAAGGTTCCGGGAGTTCTTTCTTTCTACTACAAACGTTTCATAATTTGAACGCAAGACTCGAGATGCTTTCTCTTTTTCTACTTCTTTACGAAATTTCCTTCCCATTTATTGATCCAGCAATTGGCAATTTCACACTAACGTAATTATGTCGATTGAAAATTGCGAAGGGCAAGCTGCGCGTGTCATAATAACAAAAACATGTTCGAAATGTAACAATTATCGACTGCGACGTTACGTGTTGCAGGGTGGCTTTTGTCGAGTGTCATTTGCACACGCAGAAATATTGCGGTGAAAACTCTATCGGCGTTGTTCAAAGCGCGCGAATCACACACGATTATATTTTCGACGTGTTTGGGGGAAAAGGCGTATATATAAATAAAAAAACAGAAAGAAAGGAAAAAATTCAATAAATGTACCGAAGCTATTAATTGCTAGATATCTTCCATTTTTTTGACTCAACAATGTACAGCACATACGATTGTAAATGTGTGCACTGAAAAAAAAATTCTTAGACGGTAAACTTGTGAGATGCATTTAGTAATACTTTCTTTTGAAGTATTTCATTATTATTACCGATTATAATAATAATAACAAAACATTTTGTAATAATTATAAACATTTGTAATAATTATAAAAGAGCAAATTTTGTTTAGTTGAGCCAACTAAATTATGTAATACTTATTATACGTTTAGTTGAAACTATTTCACCAAGGTGCTTGGTAACATTAACCAAGTCTGGATTTTTATAACCAAGCCTTTCTTTCAGTGTGTGTGGATAGATCTGGGTAAAATCAATTTCACTTATTTCTGGTTAAAGAGTGGCTCTACAGAAACGTCTGCTACCCTGTAAGATTCATAGTTATGACATAGTCACTTACCCGAGCGCCCTATATTTTTCGTCGTACCTACCCGTGATTTCTGCATACTCGTGTTTTACGGCGAGTATGATCGATAATTCTTACGGTAAAGCCGACGGAACCTGCAACGCTAGCGAATGTCGCGACGTATTTGCGTTATTAAGAGGCATCGGCGCGAACGCGTCAAACTCGGACCGAACTCGTTATTAATTATTGATGGCCATTATAACACGACGCCGTAATAACAGTCGAAAATGGAGGAATGTATACTGAATGTCGCATTCTCCCCCCCCCTCTCTCTCTCTGCTCTCTGTGCCACTCTTGATAATAAATATATCTGAAAAGCCAGCAATTACTAACGATGCTGCGTATGTCGAGTATCATTCACACGCTGTTTTTTATATTTCGCTCAATATTGCGATTACATTTTTGTTATTTAACTGAAACGTAGGTCGAAATTAACACACGTAAAACATATATAATTAATTAATGTAAAAAGAGCGTCTCCAATAAATCGTACATCTTCGGAAGATCGAAGTGATTTATTTATATTTTTAGTGAATTATTTTCTTTTTCTAGTGCTAAGATTAGAAAACGTATAAATATTTTTAAAAACATAATACTTTAAAATGCATCGTCAGAACGCGATTACGTTGGAAGTGAGCTAAGGTAAAAATAGCGCAAAAGACATGACAACATAATATATGAGAAAAACATAAATACGCCAAAGCACGTTTTCTGCTTGCAAAAATGTAAAATTACAACTACGATCGGATCGAACTGGAACCTGTGCATTCCAGTTAACCGTAAATATCTCGAGATGCCGGTGAGCGTTTCGTGAGAAAACTCAGTTTGCAATATCGTATGTAGCGTATATAGCGGCAGGCAGAGTGCGGACGGATAAAGAAGAAAAGATTAAAGTGTTCGTGGACGCAGGCTGCTCCACTTCTTCCAAGTGCAAACACGGGCAGGCAGGCCAGGCAGGTGGGTAGGAAAAGCGGGTATGCAGGAACGAGCGAGGTAGTCGATAAATAGCAAATACGAGGGACGAGCGTGTCTTTAAAAATAGAGAAAACGGGTCTATTCGCGATCAAAGAAAAGACCGGGGCTCGTATGCGAACGGTCGTTGCGGCGTCTCGCCTCATGTGCACACGACACGTACGTGTACACACGCGTGCGATACGCGGACCTTAGCACGTGCTGCTGCTTTTGCTGTTGCTGCTGCTGCTGCTGCTGCTGCTGTTGAGATATCGAGAAGGAAGACGCGAGGGGCGGTATTGGGGCACACACGCCAAGTTTTCTTTCTCCGAGGTGGTTTAACGAACCGATCCGCCGCAGTTTCCTTCCCGCAGTTCTCCCGACTTTCTTCCCTTACATCTCGACCGCACCCCGGCACTCTCGGACCGTTCCTACCCCTCCCAACGCTGCCCAGTTTCTCAACCCTCGGCCCACCATCGCGTAATGCACCCTTTTGTCGCGTGTCCTCGCCGCATCTCTCCCGGTTACGGCTCGTTCGCTCCCCCGTTCGTGCGTTTCACCCCATTCCGGTAATTTCATTTCTTAATTTCTTCGTCGCGACACACGTACCACGCCCTACGATATTTCTTCCAATTTCGCGGCGGAACGATGAAGTGCCTGTACGGTTGATTGCGGCTCCAACTTCCGACCGAGGTGGAGACGACCGAGAGGAATCTCGAAATAGGCTTTTCACCCCGAAGCGTTTTTATTAGAATGCGCGAGAATTAAATCCATTCGCGGAAAATTATACATACATTTCGCGGTCTGCGCGAGCTACGCGCATGTGGTGAAAATTGAGATCCGAGCGCTTCATTTAGACGTGATCGCTTGATTGATAGCAATATTGTGTTGATATAGCTGACACGACTGACCTAGTTGACGTGACTGAGATTTTAAGTGCGTGACTAATGCGGTAATATTATTAGCAGATTCATAGAAGCTTCTACGAATTCGCTAATAATATCGCCACGTTAGCCACGCATTTTAATTATCACTTCAATTCATCTGCTTTTTTCCTAAAGGCTGCACTTCAGATTTAAAACTACATCGGTTTCATCTTTTTGCCTAGTTTTTTACATTACGATTTGAACGTTATTCGAATATAGGAGTCGTACAAGTTGATATATTTCTCATGTCCATTTCCACCAATGTAGATTAACTTTAATCTCGGTTTAACTTAGGGTAACTCCGGTATATACGCCGCACCTAAGGAAAACTTAATTTATCAAGTACTATTTACTATGTTTAAGGCAAATTAATTATACCAATAAAAACTTTATATTGTCTACTACTGTAAAAAAATTAGAAATATGAAATATTTATTCTTTGTATTTAACAAAAAAACTTTTAGAAACCCTTGCATTTTTGTCATATATCCCATAGGGGTGGGATATATGACTATTCGTGGATAGGATATACGCCTTATAAAAAATTTACAAATAATGTTTATAAATAAGGCAATAAAATGATATACAATAACTTATAAATGTGTGTAAAAGGTTTATTAGAGTATAAGAATAATAAACAAATACGCGAAACATAATAATAATCTTGTATCTTTGCGGGCCTGATTGGTGGCTATAACCAATCAGGAAGTGGGAACAAGTTCGCGTCTCTCTACTTTTTAGGACTCTAGACTACAGAGCGTTTGTACTACCGCATAAATCCCGCACGCTTAAAATGCCGTATATCCTAAATAGATGGGATATACAAGATATCAAGCTAAACAAAGAATACAAGAGCTATGCACTTGTATTTTGCTGTATTCCATCCTTTACTATCCCTCTACACTTATGTATCATGAAATAACCATTAAGCCTTTTACATTCTTTACAGTAATCATTTTACGTAGGTCGTAATACATGATCGCGCTACTTTAATACATTGAGAAATCGATTCAACTTACGATGGTTTCGTTAATATTAACAGTAAAGAACTGAAAACACAACACAATACTAATATGGCATAAAGGCACATAACAGAGTGGTTGCGAGCAAATTACTCCTTCTATTTTTTCTGACTAATTCTACGGCGTAAATCCCCGCGCGGCGTAAATACCGGAGTTACCCTACTCTTTATCTTTTTCTAGTTCTAAGAATTAGAAAAAGATAAAAAGTAAGTTAAACCTTGATTAAAGTTAATCTACATTGGTGGAAATGGACGTTAATGTGTTTGTCTAGTATCGTTTTATAGTCCGCGTTCATTTGGCGAGTACATATATCTATGTGTATATTTTCGCTCGAAGCACTTAGCACGTACGTTTCAAAGAAACTCCTTTATTCCTGGCGAGAGATTATCTCACGGTCGCCTTTCACGCGCGAGGTCTTCATTTCTGTGACTACGTGACTCGGGGGGCGAGATCCCTTCGCGAGGAGCGCATGCAACTTGTGTTAATATCACGCTTTATTGCCGCGTAATTTTTATCCCGGAGCTCTTCACGATTCATTGGCTGCCCTCGCTTCCTTTGTGATACGGATCGATGGGGCACAAAAAAAGGTAGGCGCCAGCGCGAGGGAGAATCTCGCCGATTTCGTTTTTCCTCTCCGCTCTTTTCAGGAACTTTACGCTCCGCCCCGCGGCAGTTTATTTCACGCTGTGACATTGCCGGCACGATAATTCCTCGCGTAACTCTAATCGAGAAGTGGATTCCCTTCGCTTAATCGCGAGCAACCAGTTAATTTTCGGGATGAAACTTTCATCGACGTCGGCGGCGTCCGCCATTGGGCGGAAAAGTTTCGTGTATAAAGGACCGGGGGGCTCGCCCATTCGTTTGTAATCAGAGTAAACTATGGGACTAACTGTCGCGTTTTAAAGGAATCTTACAGCTGCATTTGACCTGCAGTTACGCGATACGCGTGAAAAAAAAACACACACACACACACAAAATTGATCGTCCGGCATTAATAATGGACAAAGCGGATTATCGTCCGGGCGTTTTTCACGGTGCCCTGTTGTTCGGCCGTAACATAATTCACTCGACGCCTCTCGCCCTCTTCCGCTGAATGTATTGTATTTGTTGCTAATATTATTGGGACGTGTATTTGTTCGGTGGGCTTCGCGTTTAAACTGTGAGTGATATATAGAGCATTCACTGTCAACCAAGTTAATGTCCAGCTTGTCGTTCGCTGTTATCATTATCGGTACAGTGAATTTTCATTTGCATCGTAATGGAATGTGGGATGAAATGGAATTTTAATTTTAACGTTGACGCTGAGATTCGTACGTGATAGTTTTCACATTTCACATAAATTTTGCTTGATGCGTTTACCGTTCTATTATGCATAATTATCTTCCATTGATTTCTACCGGTGACTCAAACAAAATCGATATTTTTAATACTATCACTCTGAATTCAGATTAAATATTTAAGACGGTATTTATTAATGGCATTTTTTAAATCAATTTGCGTAGCACTGTTAAATGATTAATGACGAAAGTTTCGGAGAGACGCGATAAGGTAGATACATTAATGTACATCGCGCGAATCATCTCGACGTGTTATCGGTTATTTCATGCTCTACAACGTCCTCCATCTACACGGGCTACCGACCTTTGATCATTCACTGTGTAGCCGACATATTTTCCAATAAGAGGAACCTAAATGTATTTATATAACGCGGCCAAGCTTGCGCGGGATCGATTAGAATAATCTACCTCAGGGATATTTCGGACAACGCAGCGAATCTTGATAACTTAAGAAGTTTACTTTAAAAATAGCTTATCGATTTGAAAGGTGAGAGGTTGATAAGCGCGATTCTTGAGGGATTAGAGAAAGGAAAATTCTACGACTCGTGTAAGTTCGCGAGGTTCTCGGGAATATCTCTCGGATTAAAATTACGTAATAAAAATTTACGAGATAAAATTAGGATCACTGATTTCAACATGTCGCACACTTCATTCTCGAAATTGATAACTTTTCGTCAGACGTAAGCACGACTACGTATTCAAAGAGAAAAGAAGTATCACGCGAGTCCGCCGATTTGGCAAGAGCGTACCTCGATTTGCGCATCGCTCGTTTTATTTATATATTTTCGACTCAGCCCGCCGCCGAACCTCCCTTCTTCCTCCGGATACATCGAATCCAATATTTCCCCGTCGGTTTTTGGAGGATACATACCGGCTTTAAGCCCGATTCTGTCGCGTCGACAGTTACAAACGAGACGTCCTATAACTGTCAGCGATGAGGGAGCTGCCGGAACGCAGAGAAGCCTCCTTTCTCCGGGATTATATACGAATATCTCGATCTCATCGCTTGAAAATTGCGCTTACCGCACGAGTGATTGTGTCTGTAGTTGTCTCGTATACCAGACAAAAGGGAGTAGTTTTGAATATGAGACATTTTCGACCAATACTTCCTTCGGATTGATCTTGAAGAATTGTCATTTCTTGAATGAAGATTGTGTTGATATATATACGAATACATCGCTTATCCATATTGCATCTTTTATTTGATAAATCGACCACTTGGCGACTCCTTATTCAAAATTTGCACGAGAAATCTGTTGTTCAAAGCTGTGTCACTCTGAAATTTCTCTTTTCTCTCTTTCCTATTTCGCAGGACGTGTGACATTGTCGAAATATTAATTCTATTCTTCCTAGTATAAATACCTATATACTAACGTCAAGCTGTGCTTGCTGAATCGCGTGACTCCAATAGCACCTCGAATTCTCGCGCTTCCTCGAGCGCATACCGCGAGTTTGATGCACGCATGCAGCCGGGGAATGCGCGTCGGCACACCTGCAATCTTAAGTCCCAGCCATCCAGCCGCCAGTGGCAGCCAACACGAGAGGGCTTTCGCGATTGAATCTTGCTGGCGGGATCGATTCCGCTTCCGACGTTGTCTCACGGAACGATTTCAGGTTATTTCGCCATCGTCGATTGCTGGTATCGCGCGAAGGGAAGGGGTTGCGGATAAGCGAGGTAGGTGGTAAGACACGGGGGATATAAGCCACTTGTTTCAGCCCGCATCAACGGGAGCCGACGGGATATACGAATTTACTTCGAGCTAAGAGCCGTCGCTCGTCGCTTTTTGTTCCGTATTCAGCCGCAGGTGCTTCCAGATGAAAAACCTGCGGCAGTCAGCTTTGTACGGAGCCGCTCGCGATAAAGCGAAGGGAACATAACGTTTCCTTTCCATTTACCTAACATATTAAAAAATTGATGTGACGGTTAAACGGAGTATCTAGTACAACGTTTTTAACTTGAATCACGTCATAAGCATACGAATAAAAGTGAGGCGAATGTTCTAAACGTAGTAAAGTACACTAAGCGAGAGAGTAATGCATTTTTCGATTCCATCCGCGCAAATCAGTTTAGAGCAATTACCTTCATATCGATACGAAATGAATATTTTTCCTTCGTTAATGCCGCTCCATGTCATCCGGCCATGTAATTTGGCTTGCGGATGCGTGCATGTCCTTTTCGTTAAGAGCATTAATCCGGCTGCGACACGCGATACGACAGTGTCCTGAGATTCTCGAATTACGATTTCGACAATCAACGTCGCCAGACGAGCCGCGACGTCGCCTGATGCCGCACTAAGTAATTTGCTTTGGGGCTGCCGTCGTCTCGGATGGCAGCCGGTATTTGGTCGCACCCCGGGTTAGGACGCGGGACGGGGAGAACTATAAAGGAAGCCACGGTTTGTTAACGACGGATTAATTTACTGACTGGAGGGGAGGGCGAGAGGGTCGCGTAATCCCGGTACTTTCAGCGCATCTTATTGATCGAGAGGAGGTCCTGTTTAATTTGCGTCGTAAAGCCGGGTAGTAAAACGAGGATCGCACAATTGTTTCTATACTTATCGATACTTTCGCTCGTCAGCCAGTAAAGTAGGTCGAAATAAAAGGCATCTGTCAAACTGCGATCATCGCACCTGATTGACGGTGAATTAATTTCGCAAATAGGTGCGCCACGATTTGACGATCGATAACCGGCTGCGTTAGTTCGAGACTGATTATCGCGACGTTAAAAATATGATGGCTAATAAATAGAATTTTCCAGGAGATTGTAAATAGGAAGGCAAAGATGTCCGGATTAGCAGAGGTATCTTGTGATTCTGAATTTTTGACGTTTCCTCCTCTTCTTTTAAATGTCTTCTTTTAAATTATGCAACTTCCACTCGTTCGTCGGACAGAAAATCAAGTAATCACGGTTGAAATGTATAATCTTATTTAATCGTAAGTTGATGCTTATATAAAGATCGTAAGAAGCAATATCGATTAAATACTAGGAATTTATTCTTTTACTTTCCGCTTTCTATAGGCGACACACACTTAACTCGACCCAATTCCGCGATTCGCCCGTGAACAATATTTGTTGGCAGTGTTGCACGTGTAACAATTGCACCAAGTTAGTTGACGACATCTGACTTGATGTAGAACTAGTTCCGCGCGTAAGATAGCACAATTGCCGTTACTTTGCATGCTAAATTCTAACTTCTCGGCGTTTAAACGCCGTAAATACTATTATTTCCATGCGTAGAAATTGGATAATATCGTTCTCGTCGTTACAATCGTCGTTATAAATCTTCACGTTGCTTGATTTTCCTTCCTCTATTAAAGCAATTTTTTGCGATCAGCTGGTAGCGAAGAACTGCACTATCACATTTTCTTTTCTAATTTTGTTCGGTCTGATGTAGAGTATTGATTGAATACACATATCGCTCGATGATGTTCCAAGAAAAGTTCATTCGCTCCAACTTTTTCTTACAATGCCGGTATCCGCTCTCTCTTTATACACCCTTCGCCTTACGGTATTCGTCGATCAAGCTGCTGTTTCTATTCTTTACTCTGTGAACTCCCTACTATCGCGTTCGGTCATTGAAGCAGACCTCTCGATCTCCCTTTAAGAAACTGCCGAAGACCATCCGCGTACCGGTTTAGCCGCTCGTTTTTCCCGATCTCGTAACAATGCCGCCAACGGAGATTCATGGTTGCTCTAGGAAAAAGGAGGGGCCGAAGGAGTAACGGAGAAATGGGTGTTGTCACGCCGGGTAATGTATCTATCCTCCGCGCGCTCTCCTCCACCGTACCGTCGTAATGCTAATCGTTCACTGATATCGGCGTCGTTCAAAGAGCATTAGCCGCTTTTACATTCGCGATTTCTCAATTACAGCGACGTTTATCGATGCGAACACGCGCGTGCTCTCCGTGCGAGCTGCAAAGGATCTGCCTGTTCTCCGATACTTGAAAGTTTCTTCGAGTGAAATCTTCGCAACTTAAATCGAGCACGACGCTTGCGTTGAAAGATACAGGATACAGCTCTGCATCACATTATATTTTAGCTGTGTGTTCTCAGAGTCGTCCACAGCTAATGCTAAAATTATTCTACGCTCATTATTATAGCTCGCTGCTATCATAATGTATCCTTGAAAGAATACGGTATTTACGGATTTACGTGGTACTGAAGTTACGAAGTTTTCCTCGTTTGCATCACGACTGAAAAAGAAGAATCGCGATGTGCCATATCAGCGGGTGGGTCTTACGCACTTAACATAAAAAGCTTCGGGCGATGAGAAATCTGATCTTGCGCGGCGGTGGGTGGACGGTGATTCCGCGAAGGAAAGACCGCGACTAAATTAAAGCAGCGAGAGAATTCCCAGGCGGTGCAAATAATCCGTCGTTAGGCGACGAAGATGCACAAAAGATTCTAGCGAGCTCGTCTGATCTTTAACAATAAGGCGCCCGACTCGCTCATCTCGTATTCCTAATTGAGTCTTGAAGCTTGAGTCACTTTTGTATACCCACTACGAAACTGTCTCCGCGGCCCGTTTATACTTCGCTTATAGTCGCGTAGATAAAGAACCGAGTCCTTGGCATTATATAAGACGGAATCGCATCGACCTCTGATATCGCGCGTCGTTCTGCGTCGCGTCGTCGCTTCGTTATAACAAAGCGTCCTGGAATCGCCATTTCTCATTCCTACCTTCATAATATCTCCATTGAAAATATCTAGTTTACGGCACGTACTCTCGTCGTCTCCTCCGTAATCACGATAGCGATTCGCGCATTCGGGGGAATATCTTGTTTCGCTAACGAGCGCGAGCTTCGCTCGTATATAATTGAAAGTCGCGAATTCGTATTCGTACACGCGCGCGGGAATAATGAACTGAACCGAATTATTAATGTCGCGTATTAATCTAGCGTTACGTGTTCAGCGATACGCTCCCCCTAGATTGATGGAGCTCTTGACTTCCAGGATTATATTTCTGTCATAATAATGCGGGGGACTGCTGTCGGGCAAGGTAGGGGCAAGATAAGAAGAAGAAATGTCTCTCCCATCAGCGTGATGAAAAGATGATGGGATCAGGATCTTCTCGTAATGAAGCGCTTCATGGTCTCTCCGGTGAAATTTAATTGCTCGCTCCGGAACGCGTAAGCCGGCGAGAGCCGCGGCGAGATCCCCTCGGCCCCTCTCGCACGGAGAGGTGCTTACGCTCTCTCGTCAATGTCGCATCCCCGAGCGTGCGCGCGATATTTTATTAATTTTATACCTCTGGTTACCTCCCCGTAATTGTTCTATCAATTTAATGCTCCAAGCATTTTACGGGACTAATCGCGAGCGGCGCCGGGCTGCCTCCTTTAAAACCCCGCCGTTAGCTAGCTCGGCCGGATAGAGGGCCAGTTCTTCTCTCGAGTCTTATCGCAGGATGGATAAGAGGTACTTCCATCAGCGTGATAAAAAGTCGATGAGATCAGAGGCGTCTGGTGACGGGGTAGGTCGCGGCCTCCTATGGGAAATTGCGTATCATGAGGAACGGCGGAACGCCGTCGACCAATGGCGAGCCGTCAGTCAGCGGCGGCGTGAACGATATGTCAACGTCAGACATAAGGACGGGTAGGGATGAAAGGGATGAGGGATAAGGGAAAACTCTCTCTCTCTCTCTCTCTCTCTCTCTCTCTCTCTCTCTCTCTCTCTCTCTCTCTCTCTCTCGCTCGGAGAATTCTTCCACCGTGGCGGATGACAGATCATGAAAATAATAACGTGTCAATGTTATGATCGTCGAGGGGGTTGCGCTAAAGTATTTCCGCACGTGCATTATCTTTACAGATGCCGAGACGTGGCTACTTTTACGGTAATCGCTGCTATCGATACCGCGCGTACGGTATCGCTACACAGTTGGAAAATTTGTGTTAAATTTAACACATTTCACGTGTCCCAAACGGTCCATCCAAATTTTTGTGTTAATCTAATACAAAATGAATATGTTAGAGAGTAACACAAATATTATGTAAAAATTAACACTTTGACACAATTTGGAAACAAATTGTGGAAGCATATTTCTTCAGTAAAATTAACATTTATAATATGTTAAATTAACACGTACATTTTATTCATTTATTTTAGAATTTACGTTTTAAAGCTACATGATTTTCATGTTATTTGTTCACTTACTCATAAATTGTGTTATTTTAGCACTGAGAAATGTTGAATATCAATTTAACACAAAATATTCAATTAACATAATTAAATGTTAAATTAATACTCGGGTATGTTAAAAACTCAACACAAAAATTTTAACAAGTTTTTAACAGAAGTACGCAGTAAAATGTTTTTTTACTGTATACTCCTTTCTCCGTACTTCGTGTTTCGCGAGAAAGAACTCGAGGAGTCTTTCCATGCTGTGCTCGTAACAAACGTTCGTTCGAAAATTAATACTAATAACCGTGAAATTAATACTAATCGCGTTACGATCGTAGCTCGGCGACAAAGAGGAATTTCAGGCTTGGGTGCGCGTCGCGTCGCGTAACTCGCGCGGTTGATTCGAAGCCATTTAGACGTGGCTGTAAAACTTTCTCCACTCGGGAGGGGATGTGATAAGGTCGACTTCGCAAGGCAACGCGTGATATACGCATATATACAATATGCATACGCGGTCACTTTAAGCACGGTTTTCCAGGCTACTTGAGGGCCGCTTACACATGCATCACACCCGGAGTTATTGCCCGGTTCTCTTAACGTCGCGGTTTAAAATGCACCGGCGATATCCCGACCGCAACGAACGTGGGTTTTGATACGATCGAGTATAAAGTGTCGCTCTTGAATTTAATAAATCTTTTCATCGTGCGTTAAATCGCGCGATCGCGATTTTCCACACGACGCTAATTCGGTAATATCAATCTCGCGCGCGGCAAGTAGATTCGAGATCGATCCGTTACGCGAATAAGCGCGACTCTACATGATTGATGCGCCTTCGTCTTCAAATATGAATACTAATATCCGCGATACAATCTCCAATCGCGATAATATAGCTAAACAACCTGACATCTTTACGGTTCCGTTAATTTACATTGTTGGTTGCGTGCAATTAGCAGATTAGTATACCGCCACACTTTCGCAATGCTGTTTCCCCCCCTTTTCTTCGTGTAAATTATTGTACACGTCACGCTGGATCGCACACGAATCGTCGCGTTTTTTTTTGCCATTTGAGCTTAATGTCGCCTGCGCGCTCGAAGCGGAACACGCGCGATGCGCGCGACAGTTTGCCGGGAGATCTTCATCAAATCTGTCCCGATGGTCAAAACGGGACTCCGAGCTTACGCTAATTTTTGAGTTACGCCAACCAGTCGTGTCACGTATGTGTATCACAGGTCATAGCTATTTTTAAACGCGGCGCGCGTTATCGCGCGTGTCCCGTAACGATTAACACATGTTCCTTTCTTTTTTTTTTCTTCTTTATGTAACCTCCACACTCGCGTTATCGATCGGCTTCACCTCGTAACGCACGCCTCTTCTACCTGATTACGTAGCCCGCACGCGGTGGCGTAAGTTAGGGAAACAGCCGAAGATATAGAAGCAAGTAGAGCCATTGATTTCATCGATTTTTCTGTCTTTTTATAGATTTAACTATTTTAATCCCTGGTGTGCGCGACAAAGACTGAGCATAAGCTGCTTACTGATTGACCGAGGCACCGATTCGCTACTGATATGCGTCAGTCGCAGCCGATCTAATGAACGATAGAATTAATGCCAAAAAACAAAATTTTATTATTTGAATATCATAAAATGTTAATATCTATGGAAAAAGCAAGTTCTTATAAATATTATAAAATATTTATAAATGATTATAAATTATTACAATCGTTCGAGTTAAAAGTATTAAAAAGGTACTCGTTTCCTGCTGAAGGGCTTAAACGAGATTTAATCGACTATGAGACTTTTATCTATGCATTTAATCGGTCAATTAATACGATTGTGATAGATTGCTTTGACAAACTCTATACTATTATATAATATCATTAAAATGCATACTTTATTGCGCGTGCTATTCATTAAAATTGTACGATACTATTCATTAACTACTATTCATTAGAAGAAGACTTGTTTACGCGCATAAAAGCGTACCGTGCAGTGAATCGTGCTCAGCAATTGGCTCGGTAGCAACGGTGACGCCGCTGATGTGTTACGTTATAATGTTCGATTTCCCGTAGGATTCTTGCGCGACTGATCACTCGGCCGTAGTGGTCAGGGGTCATCCGTTTGGCGAACGGATGACCCCTCGGGGAATGACGCTTTCACTGACTCGCGGCGGGACAGCACCGGTGTTAACATCGAGCGCTCCGCGATACGCGAATTAATTTCCGAGGTATATTTTTTTTCCTTCGCCCCTGGGAATACTTAGTGCTTGTACGGCTATCTTTCCACCTAACCGCTGTCTCTATCTTCCCGCGCGAAACTGTGCCGTATTCTTTCACATTATGGTCGTTGATACTACTGCAAAAAAAAAAAGAAAGAAAGGAAATGAAATCTGCGCGACATTACATCGCTGCTAAAATAGCGAGATATATTCTACTGATGTAGAATCGTAGAACGAGAATCGTAAAAAACAGTGGCAGTTGATATCGTATCTATGTAATTATTAACTTTAATATTTAATATTAACGGACAAATTTCTGGTGAAATTTTGGAAATTGGAGGAATGTTCCTATTACGAAAATAAACAGGATAAGAGAGAAAACATCTTGTCGTTTTCCGATCTCTTTATAAAGCTATCGATTCCGCTCGAGAAAACCAGTCTCGAGTATCATCAAAATTGCCGGAGCTTTAATGTACTTGGTCGGATATTAACTCTCCCTGCGAATTTCAGCGCTCGACGGTGGACGACGGGGAAGATAACGGAAAATACACTTATCGACAATCGTAATATCGTCCCGAACGAGCCGTCTAACCGACCGGAAAACGCATTTCGGAAACCGCGACAAAGTCCTACGTTAGACGGTACTACCGGCTTTCGAAGAAAACGCTTTAAAGTTTTAATCGTGCTTCACGACTCGTTACCTATCGACCATACTTCGGTTCTGTGCCGCATACGCTCTCGCCCGCGTGTCCCGGGAGGCTAAACTACTTGCCCGAACTTGTTGAAACTCTCGTTGCTACAATTTCAGAACGACTACTTACATAATGCTATTTCGAGACTGCCGTGTAACGATGAAAAATATATTTATAACGTTCGATCCTTGCCGACTTTCTTCTCGTTTACATTAAGATATTAGACTGCTGCGAAGATACCACCAAAGCTTTTTTACAATGTTAATGCTGAAACATCTCTTTAAGTGTCTGAAGCGTGATTATATGCTTCTTTTTATAACATCGTGGAATGCGATTATTCTGCAAATCTATTTTAATCTACATCCAAAAATATCCCATTTTATTTTCGATGTAATGTGATAATACTGATTTCCGGAGTACTATTGGTTGAGAAATTCTTTAAAATACTCGCTTTCATAAGTTTCATACAAGTTATCGACAAATCCTGGTTGAAATGCAAATGGGATTGCGGGATCGAAAAACTTTTCTAGCGCCGTGGAAGGTAGCTATTTCAAGGGAGTGTTCTATATCGGCGCGGAATCTTTCAGAAAATGTATTTCGCGTATCGCGTAGTTTTTGTTTGTAGAAATTAAAATGGAAATGACGATGAATGTGGGCACAGCGATATTTGTAATACGCGGGAGAATTAAGATTTAATTAAGTAGGCGGAGGAAGATCGCATCATATTTTCCAATAATAACGTCGAGAGATTGCTTTCGTATTATCGCGAAATTGATTCTTGGTCCACGTTTCATCGGTAATATGTAATCGTTTTGAAACGTCTCTTCGCGCGAGGCACGAAAGGATTTCTCAAAACTGTCAAGTTTGCAAAGCTTTCATAGCGAATGTTTCGCGGCAGATTGCTTGTCGAGGGTTTCGCGTAAATAAAATTCTTCTGTAATATTCCGACTTGATTCCCCAACGTGAAGGGATTCTGGCGCACTTTTTTTTTCAGAGAGAGAGATAGAGAGAGAGAATATTTTCATGTGACGCAAGATGTAATCCGCTTCGAGTACGAATTCCGGCTTACCGTCGTTAATAGTAGACGATATGGAAAACAAGTGGACGGATGTGCATATATTATTCACGGCGGCGGAAGAGGGATGAGAGTTATTTGCGTCGTTTCCTCTCTCTTTTCTCTCTTTTTCTCTCTCCCTTCCCTCTCTCCCGCCGTTGCTCCCCGACGAGACGTCCCCGCGGAAAGAACGCATTTTATTGCGAAACTACGTCCTTCGGATCCAGTGAAGTGCTTCCGCTTTCTCCTTGGAGGAAACACAAAATCGCGTGCCGTCAACCAGCAACGTATCCAACGTAGCAGTTTGAAGCTTTCCGCCGGCAATCCCCTCGTTTCTCGCGTCCCGTTTCCCGTGGCTGTCCCGATGCCGAAAAATTTCCCGGCGCCGCGCGCGCCGAATTGATCGTCGCGAACGTATCAAAAACGTTTATTCATCCCGCGCCACGGAAATCGTCCGACCGAGCCATTCATTTGTCACACGTCGGGCCGTACCGAAGACGAAAGATTTCCGCGTGCATGGATCATTACTATAAGAAGAGCGGGTTTACGCTCCGCTAAACAAACATAAATCTACCGACGCGAAAGGGGGCTTACCACAACGAGAGAAGGTGGACCAGATGAGGGTGAAGAGGAGGGGTTGGGGGGCGTAAATCGTGTCTTCGCCGGTACCATCGGTAATGGAACAACGCACAGGACCTGCACGCGTGCACAGGAGCGCTTGTGCATATCCGTCTACATTACGCTGCATAATTCATGGGGTTGTCATAGGCGCGAGAGGCGGATAATGGTACCGTACTGACCGTAGACCCATTGTCCGTGGGCAGGTGCCGTCAACTAACTTGGATCCGGAGGATGACGACTACGATGACGACGGGCGAGAGCCGGCGCGGCGCGGCGCGGCGCGGCTACGACGGCGACGACGACGACTCTCGCCGAATGTCCAGGATTCACGCACGCTGCATCCCGCAGAAATTGGATCCCGCGCCCACCCCATTTACATAACGCGTTGTCCGCATATTGTCATGCGAAAATTCACGCTCATTGTGCTGTCGCGCCCGTGCATTGCGCGGCGGCAAACAATACTTGTGCAACAGATCGACCGATGTCAAACCCGGGGAGGGCTACGAGAGATCGCTGTCCTCCTGCGTCGCAAATGGAAACGGCGCGGCGTGCGCGTGGAGTGAATGGGGGGGTGTTATTTCTCGCGTGTTGTTTCGCGAAAAATAACCCCGGGCGCGGCGCGGAGATACGCGAGGAGAAAAGGGTAGTAATTTAATTTAACAGATTGATCTTAGATGTGAATATTTATCAAGAGGATAGGACACGAGAATAGCAGCGAAAGTATCAAGCGATATACATTATACATTCCTAATCGAGATAAATTTGTCAGATAATTCTTAATGACCCTTGTCGTCTTGATGGCCGCCCGTCAAAGTCGACGTCGGGCACACAATAGATGTAATTTTTTTCATGTCTAAATAACGGGGCCGATAAAAGTTCGCTCGTGCTGTGTGTACGCCGTATTCGCGTTGTATTAACAGCGCGCTGCAGAGTTATCGTGCATAATATCAAAGCATAAACGCTTTACCGCCGCCCCGATATTTCACATTCGTCGTTTATAAACGTCACCGTCCAGACACAGTAAACCTGGGCGGGTATAGTTTTTATCCTCCCTATAAAATTTCCTACGGGCGGAAATACTTCACCGCTATATTCCGCGCAATTCTCGCCGAGAATTTGCGCCGACGCTCGTATTACCGCTTTGGTCATCGATGCGCGGCCATTCGGACATACTTCGATGGCTATTTTGAATAAGAATAAATTCAACTCGGCGACGCCTCGAATTTATCACCGATAAATTCCGCGTCCGCGATTCGGACGGCCGCCATTCTCGCGAGAAGAATGCGCAAAGCGCTGTCGCCGATGCGAACGTAACGACTTCGTTAACTGCAATCGCACGGACGATCGCGATCCATCGATCACTCGGGCGTGGTATCGCGCTTAAATTGAATGAACTATGCGCGGAACGGACGGGAACAATACCGCGCAATTAAACGCGGATAAATTACGCGTGTTTCGTCACGGGCTAGAATATAATAATCTCGATACGCGTTTAATCGCAACAGATGTTTGCGATAAATGTGAAATGCGTGCCGTCGAAATCACTGGCTGATAAACTGCGGAAATGGACCTCATCATTTTCAACCGCCTAATTTTATTAAATTTAAATGACGTCAGATTTCAGTAGGGATTATATATATGTAACTACATCCGTAAGGTTACTGAATTAATACTATGACTAAATTAATATATTAGCGCATTCACTGGTATTTGCGCTTACGATATCTGGAGTCTCTTTTAAACGCCCAATAGAATTCGCGAGAGGGGATATAATATATTTATCTTGATAAATAAAAAATTAAGAAGAAAATTACGTGAGATTTCCGTCTAGAGACCAGCGAGGCCGAAAGGTGTGTCCGTTTCTGCTTTAATGCGATTTAATATGCCCCCCGTTGCGCCGGAGCACAGTTAATTGCGATTTGTTCGCAGAATGCACGATACCCGTCTGACTAATTCCTCCTTCCCAGCATTAAGCGCGACCGTATCCCGTCCGACCCTTCGTTCATTCGCGTTCTTTAATTTCGCCGTTTCTGTGTGTATTATTTAATTTCATTAGCGCCCATTTCCGCCTGTATTTCGTTCGTTCGTTCGCTCGCTCGCTTGCTCATCGTTCCTGAAACTCTTCATTTCCGGTTTTTTTTCCAACGACGGATTTTTTTTAACTATGCCATCCATCCGAGTCTGCTTGATTTGCATGATGAACACTTCCGTCAGTAGCGTTGCCTTTGTTAAGAATAAATGCTGGACAAACGTTCTTTGAATTTTCTATACGGGATGTCCCAGAATGAAATGGGTGAAATTTTAATGACAGATACTTTAATGGATTTGCAGCTTGGAAAGGAAGGAAATATCAAGGAGAGGTCTTTATTTATGCAACTTTAACGTTATACCTTCATAGCCGTCTCAAATTAAAACTTTGCTAAAGTGAGATCCATCTGAAATTAACCGAAAAACGTAGCTTTGATGCACTTTTTAATCCATCTTCCCTATATATATATATGTCTCGCTTAAGATTTTTTTATATTTAAGACCTAATAAATTTAAGATCTGTATATTTATTTTAGTCGTTACGTGCATCTCGTCACAAAAATCTTATCAGGTTTTTTGACGCTATTTTATACCTTCAGACATGGATGGTTTACGGACAGTTATATTTTAATTGAAGAGAGTGAGAAATAGTACAATTATTATTGGTATAAAACATGACATTAAAGTGTTATACACAATTATTGGGTAACATCCCACAATATTATATATGTGACGATACATTTATTGGATTTCATGTTATTAATACTTCAAGTGAAATAATAAAAATTCTTTTAAATAATATAAAGCCAAGTTACCAATAAATTAAGATGAATAGATTATGAAAGAGTAAAATATATATAAAACTGTGCATTATGTAAGAATAAATATAATTTACTAATTATCTATGACCTTTTTATTACGTAAATAAATTCAAACATGCTATGATTGCAAAATGTTTGCAGTAGTTTTTTTTCGTACTTTTTTTTCAGAGAATGCAGCTGCGCGATTATTGCATTTTAATAATTAGCGCGACTAATTAGAACATTGCTTCGTACAGTTTTAATTGTATATTTTTGAACAGTCTATCGCGTTTTAATTAGCCATTAACTTGACTTTCTTAATCGCATCACATTGCATGGTGATTGCATCAGAATAAAAAGTTTTACTAGTGAATGTGCACGTGATCGTAATTGGCTCTGTTTTTGCGAGTTACTATTGTGCAAGAGCAATGAAGAAACAAGAAAGAAAGAGGAAGCTTGGGAAACATCGCACGGTAACGGGATGCAATCATGCGATAAATAATTTATTATTTACTCTTTGTTTGCCACTTGTCAAATTAATTGTTTGATCCTATTTATTTGAATGATTCAAGTAGGAATTAAAAGAAAAATTTGCGAAATTTAATAAAAATTTATGTTTGACGAGATTCTCTTTTCGGAAACTATAATTACTTTATTGAATATTAACTTGAGGGATGAATTAATAATTTGAGATACCGCGTAGTAATTATTTATATTGATTAGCGCGCAGTGTTCATCCCTGGAATTTGTATAACCGTTTGTCGATCCATTGTGCATACAAGAATGAACATATACGAAGCTCATAGAATAGAGTCTATTGCTATCGACGCATTATTGACGGGTTTGGTCAGTTACTGCCAGTGTGATATAAAATAACAAATTAATAATTATAATGTACACAAACAGTTTGAAATGTTCACGTAGCATATTTTAATTTATTTATTCAAAAACGCGCTAATGATAATTAAATGCATTTATTTTTATAATACGCCAGTTTTTGGAAATCTTTCATATTCATAGCACATGTATTTATATTTATTGATTATTTGAGTTTATATTGTTTTAAATAAAGCATAATGAGAGACGAGAGATCCGATAAATATTTTGTCGAAACAGAATTTATTATACAGCTTTTATATAGCTATCTTAGAATTACATATTAATTATATTGATTTAATTTCTAATATATCTTATTAAACATAACTCTGATAATTTATTTACTAATGATACAAGATTAAAAAATTATTAACGTGTACATATATTATTTTCTGTTAAGAATAGATTATCGAATTGCGAGAAATAGAATTCATGTTGCATTTCAAGATAAATTTTATTCAAGTTTCCTAATTAAATTGTGATATAAATATAAATATAATATTATTTGTTTATAAATATAAATATAATTAGTGAATGTCAAATTCTCTTAAGATCCATTTATTAAAATGGATATCATGTATTTATATTACGTCTTAAAATTGGTTTCATTTTTTAATAAAAATGCGGCTATATAAATGTGGATTTAAAACTGCGTCTCGATTTGCTTGTTGAGGGGAAACCGGTTCCGAATGGGTCGCAAATTGAATATAAAATCTGTCATTGCACACAACTTGAGCTATAGCTATATACTGCAAAATGTTCTATAAATTTAATTGAAATTAAATTAAATATAAAAACGAATTTTGCGATCGCGCGCATGGGTGAACATAACTCGAGCATTTAAATCCAATGAATTCGAGATTATTCTCCGATTTTTGATCCACTAAATTTCGCGACTGCGCAGGAAAATGACTATCTTCTCCTTCACAGCGACGAGGATATCGTAATATGATATTTCAATGAATACTCGGTAAAATTAAAGCAAAACTTCGTTTTAAGCGGGATTGGCGAAATCGACGCTAATCCAAATTGTGTGCGTCGACGAAACTGAAAACCGAAACAACAACTCCGTAATCTAATCTTTTAGCCAAAAACCAATAGAGTTAAACCAAATTTCATTTTAAATTGAGTCTGCAGAATCGATTCTGTTAACGTGTGTGCTGTATCGAACGTGAAACTAAGGATAAAGCGAGAAGTTTGAAAATATGTCGGATATTGAGCGCTTTCGGTGACAAACGTTCTCTGAGTTTTGATTATTTTAATATATATTTTAATATATCGGGAATGAGGTAGAGGGAATTGTTAGATTATTTGAATTTCAGGTCATTTCACGCTGTTAATTGGCATTTCTCTTATTACACGGGCGAATTCGCGTAAAACTCCACAATTTTGTTTCCCACTTTCGTTTACTTTTTGTAGAGCCAATTAGCCGTTCATCATTTTTTACGAAAACAGAAATGACAGATACAAATTAAAATCGCGTTTTTCATTTACAACATTTTCGCTGTAGCTACCGGGCCGCTCGAAAAACTGATGCGCAAGGGACAACAATATAAATAAAAGCGGAGTGCTTGATTTCGCCGTTAAAATAAATATCCTGTCCGGCGAATTTGAGTTTGATTGTTTGCGATGTATTATTTTATTGAGACCACTCCATACGGCGCGAGAGGTAGCGCGCGCGTGACATTCGCTGGCGTGCATTTTTTTTCCCCGGGCGAACGTATTACATACCGCCATCGCAGGCAAATTTCCTCAATTTATGTTTCGGCCGTGCCGAACATTTTGAATATCGACATTTATTATATCGAGGCATCTGTTACGCGCGATCGCGCGGCTACAGATGATCGTAACGCTCCGATAAAACGGGCGTAAACGGTGGCGGCGGCGGCGGCGGCGGGGGAGGGGGAGAGGGGTATCTACCCCGCGAAATGAGTTCGCTGATTCCGGCGGTCAATGGCGCGAACAGAAGAAGAATGGGAAGTTGTTAGCGGACATTCTCTAAGTGGAGAACGAGACGGGACATCGGGACGACGCGTTTAATCGCAGTGACGAGTTAGGAGCTCGTTCGTTTCAGGGAGCACGGAAGCGTCGGCGCGGCCGGATCGCTACGACGAGAACGAGCTCGTAATGCACATCTTCTCCCGCCGCGAGAACACGTACAAACAATAGCGGGGCTTCGACCCCGACGCCACCCCGCGTGGCCCCGCGCCGCGCCCCGCCGGTCGAGTTGAAATTTATGAAAAACGATCGTCGATTAAGCCCAGTGGCTCGGAAAGAAAATCCTCATTGTGTCCGCAAAGGGGGCGGGTGGAGGAGGAGGAGAGAGGCGGGAGAAGAAGACGAAGACGAAGGAGTGGAGGAAGAAGAAGACGAAGAAGAACAAGAGGAGAAAGAACAAGCTTTGGACAAGCTCCGTTGGGATGGGGAGCACTATCGAGTCGGGGCACGGGGAGGGGTGATGCGCTGATGTGGGGGACGATGGAAACGCGGCGATGGTTAGTATTGTGCGCTTCCCGTATTTACCGCACCCTCCTCACGTAGTAGGCGAGGGTTGTGTGGGCGCCTGCTCGATCTGTTGACGGCGAGCGAAGTTGACGATGAGGAGTGCCTAACAAAAGGTGCCCCGGGGTGTTCGAGAGGCGCAAGTTACATCTCCCTCATCCTACCGTCAACCCTCCTGCTAATTATTCACAGACTCTTGGTCAAGGGAGTGGATTCCCGGGCCGGCGTGCATAGTGCCGTGTGATTCCGTATATATTTTCAGGTTTCTCTTACTCCTTTATGCGGTTGGCACGAAAAATATATCTACATGTATTATTCTATCGCAAATTTAAAACAAATATATTCTCGTTGAATTTATCTTTTTAAATATGTAAAATTTATACATGTGTGCACGCGCCACATATCACCTTTATCGAGCTTAAAGCGAATGTAGTTGCGTCGAACATTGATTCATAAAACTATATGATTATATTAAGAAAAGTTAAAATAGACCTTCTATTTCTAGGAGAAAGCGGGATATAGTTAGAGTCGATTTTGGATTTGTCGTTGTATTGCATCAATTTTGAATATATGCTATTGACATTGATATCACATGCTAAAAGAAGAATAGTACGAATAGTTTCTCGTGTTAATTTTAGTAAGATTAAAAGGAAAGTTGAGCTTTTAGGAAAATATAAATAATTCTAAATATCAAAATCGGGAATAGGCTGAATTATTAATGTAATACTTTTGTTTGCCTTAATTGAGATAATGTTTTTTGATGAATGTAACTTATTTTATTATAGAACCTCATGAAATTATAAAACAAACATTTAATCACGGAAAGATAAATCGTAACTTTTTCTCTGAAACGCGTTAAGATTTTGACGAAGATATTTCTTCGCACCGCCTCGAATTTGAGAAATTTCAGGTTTTATATTTATATGCGATACGCGAAACGATGAACGAGAGCCGGCTATAAAATTGTCCAATTCCTATCTCGTCACGCCAGACGGGAGGGAAGAATTTCACAGGCATATATGTATCCGCAATAGGAATTGATACTTTTCCTTTCTCCGTTTATCTGTCCTTGTTTGGTTTCACGTATTTCGTTTCAAGCTTACCAAACACCGCGAATACTTCTAGAAGATATTTACTTAGTTCTGTGAATCCCCTAGCATCAACGAGAAATGCGTGGAAAAAGACTCAAAGATAAAATTCATAGCTAAAAGTACGAATAATTACAACAAGTATTATTCTGCATTGATAAAAAGATTCCACGTTTATTTCTTATTCTCTATACGTTGTATACAAGAGATTCGATACAATACAGATATCGTTGGATGTTTGGTTGCCAAGATTTTGTTCTTTTTGGATGATCGCTCCTTTGAATGCCAAATTGGTTACTCTGCTGGCAGGTTTCCTCCTTTCTTCGCCCGTCTCCGCCCGTACCAAATACATATTTAATGCATCACACGTGTGCACCTATTCTTATACTTGTCTCTACGTGGCGAGCATTGCACATTTTCGTCACAAGCTGTAAAATAGGAAAAGGAGAGAGAGAGAGAGAGAGAGAGAGAGAGAGAGAGAGAGAGAGAGAGAGAGAGAGAGAGAGAGAGAGAGAGAGAGTTACACGCGACACCTGCGATTTTCAAATGTAATCGCGCTCTCTCCCTAATTTGTTACATCCAGATCGAACCGCCAAATAATTGTGCATTACGGCAGTCTTATCGTTTATTAATTGCGTTGCAGTGGCAATTACGCTCATCGGGTATTTTATCATCGGATTGGAATTGGCAATTATTCAGCCGTACTTGACACGCCGCTGCAATTATTGGCGGAGCTTGATAATTATGAAACGTTTTTCTCGCCGCAAAATTCATCGGGCTATCCAATTAATCCTATTTCTGCAATAACAATTCGTCGCGTTTCTACATTGCTGCGGTATGTAAACTTCGATATCAAAATATTGATTGTTTTGTTGTGTGTTGCGTATCGAAAACGTATCGGCCGGCGGGGCGCACGCGCGACCACCTCATCCCCCGTCGGAGTTTTACGAATTAATTAGCTGGAAGGGTGGCCGACAAAAAAATCTCAATTTAATCGCGGGTCCGCGGAATCCGCAGTCCGCGCACACGTACACGCGGACGATTATGAGTGGTAAGGCGAAGTTATGCGTGCGCACACATCAAGGTGTGTTTACCGGGGTAAATATGTACGTAAACCGGCAGGGGGACGGTTTGTTATGGACGAACCAAATATTGCGTTAGTTAAGTTCTTCCTCTCGTCAAACGTTGGGGGGTCATCCTCGGCCGACGTGTTTGCCATCTCGATTGTTTGCGCGATAATTCCTTACAACCGGTACGTATGACCGTGTCTGATTGGCCGGGCCCGCAATCCGCGAGGAGCGGATTATCCCGTTAATATTATTTTCGCTCTCGGCCATTAGTGTCGCCAGCTGGTCCGTGCTTGCGCGCTCGTCCATCGGTTATTACATTCAACGTCATATACTTTCATGAGATACGTATACGGGACGTACGCGGGGGAGGGTGGATATACGCGTGTGTATATCATGCCCGCACGTTGGTTTAATGAAAGCAAATTTATTTAACGTGTCCGCGTAGAAAATTGGATCTTTACCTTCGACCATCATTGTTATTTTCGTATCATCGCGTTATGGCTAATGGAACACCGGGGTCCAAGAGCATAATTGAAGTGGGGAATTACTTCCGCTTCGTTTGACGGTAAAACAGTACGCGACGAAAAAAGAATTAAGCGACACTCAGGACGGCGTGATGATATCATGCGAAAGTCTTCCTTGTTGACCCTAAGGAGGCCATCGAGTGGAACGCGATGGGATGTTTGCGAGATGAATTAAATTAAAAATCCTCCCCCGATTCTCCTTTTTTTCTCCATTTCCGTGCTGCTCAGCGATCTTCGCGTGAGATTTTGCCGCTGTCATTCAATTTAGAAAACTGCTGGTCTGTTCTTCTTTTAGTTACATTCTCTATGCTCGTCTTTTTTTCTTCTTTTCCTTTCGTTAAAGCACGGGTGTGTACTTGTTTTTTTTTCGGTGCAAGAAGCGTAAAAATACAGCTGAAAAGAACAGAATTTAACTTATTGCAACCGTCTGCACGCGAAAAACGCCCCGGCTTCTTTGTTTCTCGCGCAATTTATACAGTGTATCGCGATTTCGTCTGGGTTTCCATCTTCCTTTTTTTTTGCCCCCTCTTCCCCATCTGTCTTCTAACGCGACGTCGCTCGTGTGTTCTTTTTTTCCGAATTCAAACTTGTAAGAAGATTATTACTTGGAAACTGTTGGGCGCATGCTGCTGACGTGCCCCTACATCGAACTGTCCCGTGTCTTATAGAGCGACGAGCGAAACTTCTCGTCGGTCTGTAACGCGTTTCGACGACGCAGCCAAGTTTGAAATCGAGCGCGATTGAGTCATGTCGGATAGTATTAGGAGTTAAGATTGTTTCGGAATACGGAATTCTTCCGAAGTATGTCACCGTATAGCCGTTGTAATGACACTACTATGCTCTCATACAGCACAGAAATTGCAGCAACATTGCAGCAACATGACAATATTGCTGCAATGTTCTGTGCTGTATGGGTTGATGTGAGAAATGTTATATACAAACGTTTCCACCGCGCGGCTTCTAACGCCCGACGAATTTTCGCGACGTATCAACCTCTCGCATTTATATGGAAACATATTGTTCGAAAAGGGGCTTCTTCCTGAGAGGCCGAGCAACTTCGTTCGATAGCCCCGTATCCCTCATCATCCAACGGTATTCCGGCACCTCTCAAATTTCTGTTAGCTTTCTCCCGTTGCGTCCCCTCGCCGTTCCGTCGTCTCGTGTTCGGCCAATCTCGCAAGAAGATACTCGACAAGAAGTGGCTGGGTGTTTTAAGTAGCACGGCGAAGTGCCTCGTTCCCGGAGCATCCCCTGTCTTCCATCCACCGGCGTCTTGCACGGACGGGCGAAACTTTGGCGTCCCTACCCGGCTGGTAACACGTTTCGACGTGGCGGCGCCTTGTTTCATCGGTAAAGGGTTAGTCTTCTCACGTCACGGACGTGCGGGGGATGAAGAAAGATGTAACCCGAAACTGAGCTCGGCGGAGCATCTCTCACGTGTGCATTGCATTCAATGAGTTTCCCCGCATTTTTGCTTTACCCTTCTTGTTTTTTGTATTTTTTTGTTTGTTTTTTTTTTTTTGATAGCAGGTAACAACACGTGAGTGGCGTCGGGTAAACCAAGGCTAGAATAACCAATAACAATACTGCAAAAGAGTCTCGATTTCCGCAACTTCATTGTACTTTATTTAACTGTCCATTCTCCGTTCGATTCAAAGCCGCGGCGATCGCTGAAGCACAATAGTCACACAAGTATTAAACGCAACGCAATTCAAAATGCATTATTTGAATCACGGTTGTTTTTGAAAAAATATCGCGTTTCTTATTTTTCGAAACACCGCTCGACAGAGTTTACACAATTCTATCAAAGTATTCTATTGTTTTTCTTATATTGATGGAACAGTATTTTTTTCCTCTACGCTGACATGTGTCGACGTAAAAAAATGAATTTTCATACGTCGTATGGGATCCGCGCGTTAAAATTACGAAATTTTTTCTGTGATAGAATTAAATATCTCGCACCCTGATACGGCGTAATTCTCGAAGTGACCCGAAAATGAAAGACCTTATAAAAGTTATGCCATTTCCTCCTATGGGATAGATTTTGTAGGATGTTTTATTGCGTGTGTTATAGGTAGCGTACGCGTGCGAGCGGGCGCGCAAAGTTATTGTTGGCAAATTCACCCGACAAGTTATTCGCGACAAACGATGACGTGTGGGCGAACATAAATATTTCGATCCGATGCGGGAGAGGGATGGAACAAAGGTGGCGCGAAAATTTACATTCCCGCGCGTCCGTGACACGCGTTATTGCGCGAATTGCGCCCGAATGTATGACAAATAATAAATAATCTTTAATCTGATGGCCATTACAAAAAGCTACGTGCGCGTGCATATTTTTTTATGAAATTGATGGGAACCTGATCGTCATTTTGCACCGGGTGCAATTCCCGAATTATGCATCTCAGCGCGTCGGTGAATATTTCCGCGCCCGGTGGAAATTTAAAATTTCGCGAAACAATAACGATGTTATCTTTGCATGAGGCTTTCAGGATTCGATAATGTATAAACATTATACTTGGCTGATTACTATATATCGCGCGGCTGAGGGGATCGCGCTCAAAATTCGCGTAATAATTTGCGGGCGTGAGTGCGCGCGTTTCCGTTAAGTGAGTATGATCAGTTGGCAGATTATTTATTATTTAATGCTTATTCAGCGGCAACTCATACAACATTTGGCCGCCGTTATTCGCGACAACAAATCCGCGCCATGCAAACGTAAATTCCACGGCACTTTTGTTCCGACCCGCGCTCGTATTGCGCCGAAATTTATTTTACCTCGCGCAGCGCCCGTTGTTATCCCATTCTTCGCATATTTTGGCAACGAGCGAGACTCCGCGCCCCGGTTCTTTGTTTCCCCTCTCAATTTTCGTCGGCGGCGATACCGCGCCGAAAATTTGCGTTACCGTAATGAGCTGTTCGATGACCGTCGATAAACATTTAACGCTTGCTGGAAAACAATCTCATTTTCACGCTCCTATCCCTCAATGGCGCGCGCCAGATTAAATACTATTTTTGCACGTCGACCGGAAACTCGACGGTTTTAATGAGGTGTCACAATTATGGTGGCTACGTAACGGCAAATTGCGTTATTTGATTTTCCCACCCTTCGATTTTGACGTCGCGCGCGCCAAGTATACATTTCCGAGTTATTATCTCCCCGCCCGTATGTCTGCGCAAATAACATCCGTTTTTGCCAGATTGGAAACGGCACTTGTCGCATCGCGTCGATTAATGGCCGTAACGATTATTTTTCCGCATTCTCGCTGCGCGACGTTCGCAACTGCGACGGTTGTTTTGCGTATCGTAACTATTTTGACAAATTACGGCATTTACATTGCGAACAGTGTTCCTCTTCGTACGTATAAATCTTTTTTTATATCTCTTTCTCTAAAGGATAATCTACAATGTGCTCTTTGCTTCCTGTTTCTTGCTTTTTGCCTTATTTTGTCAATTTTCAGTTATGTCGCGTAATGCGATGTTTGTTCGCTCTGTCATCCAAGATAAAAGTTGACGAACTTCGGAAGAGACAAGAAACACGATTGTCGGTAAAACAATGCGTGGAAAAGCAAAGAGGGAAAATGCAAAGAGCAAGAAACAGAAAGTAAAGAGCACATTGTAGATTAGCCTTTACTATCGAGGCTGCCCTTTTGGCTGCTTTCGACGGACAGAAAACTTGGCCATTTAAATATTACATCGCGCGTTCCCGCATCCCTTTCCTGCCGGAAACGCGAGCGAAGCGATTCGTCAAAACAGGCACCGGAGGGTTACCTCTATACCGTAAGTTTGCCCCTTGACCGGGCGCTCGAAAAGACGGCGATAGCCGATCAATATTCATCAAGGATCGTAAACTTCCAAGTGCGAGTTTCCGGGCGCATAATTAGAAGGTTCCCTGAATTTTCTTGTCGACATCCATGTCGTGTGGTGCAACCAGATCCACCGTAGCGCAAAGAGAGAGAGAGAGAGATGCAGAGATAGAGAGAAGTCTCCGAGAGACGAGAAGAGAAACTGCTTTGCTCTAAAGTCGTAGAAACCGCGGAAACTCGGCCGAGTGTTGCAGGCGTGAAATTAGCCGATGCGTTATCGCGGATGCAGACTCTAATGAAAGCCAAGGGGGTTTTTTCCTCTCTTTTTCTTTCTCTCTCTCTCTCTCTCTGTCTTTTATTTTCCGGCCTCGTTGCATCGTTACGGCTATCTTATAACGGACACGATAATAACGCTGATAACGGTGATAATAACGACAGTAATTCTAATCGACCTAATAATTCCATCGTTTATTATTATTATTATTAGCGGTGTTATTATAGTGCCAGGCGAACGCCGCCGCGCCGTAATACGCTTTGCGTCCACCGGGTGTTCATTAATTAAAAAGCCAAGAACCGCCGCCGCGCCTCTGACGTGTGTGTACGGCACATTGCGCGCGTGTGGTACGAGTCGCAGAAAAAGGAAAAAAAATCGGGAGGGGGGAGGGGGTCGGAGGGATGGGGGCGGCGGCTCCGCTCCCGCTGCTTTCTTTTGCCCGCTTGTTTCAACGGTTTTATTAAAGCACCTGGGCCGGGCCGAATTAAAAAGTAAACTGCCTGCAACCACCTCGCGCTGCGAGTGTGTCTGCGTGCGCGAGCCCGTGCACTAAGCCACTGACTTCTCTTCGTGTGCTGCTTCCGTGAACCTTGACCCCCGCGCACACTTTGTTCCACGAGGGCAACGTGACGTCTGAAAATGTGTGCTTGCGCTATCAATTTTTTATGCGCTTTTCATCGCGAGCGAGACCGACATTATGTATTTAAAATACACTGGCACCCTCCATTTATACACACACACACACGCAAATATGCAAATAAGACGTGTAATATGTGTACTAGATTGATAGATTACAATCCTGTTACTTTTTGAGGAACGTTACATCGCGTACGGAATCGATACGCGAACTCCAACTTCTTTCGATAGGTGCAAGAGGCTATTAAATTGTAACACTTAATCGGCTTGAGCGGGACAGCGAAATTGTGTATTCGTGACCGCAATTTCGATCACACGATTCCGCCATTACCGTCTCCCCGCCGCCGCGCCGGTGAAATCGCTAAGAAATCTGGTAACCCCGATCTAGATCCGTCGGTAGCGGCGGGCGATTGCCGTAGCTTTTTTAAATTAAACAACGGGAGATCGATGGCGGGTTCGACGGTATTTGACCCCGGTGGACCGCGGCGGGACGGTCCCGCCGGATTTCGCAATAATTACGAATTTGTCGTGCAAATTAGCGTGTTTGGCCTGGCCGATAATTTAGCTTACCGTCGGACGCTGTTGTGTCGTTGTGCCTCCCTCTGTATATGCGCTGCGGAGGGTAGGAAGAGCGGGTAAGCACGAGGGGAAAACGGCCGAGGGCGGCGCGGCGTAGGAGTGTAACTTGTACTGCGAAAGCAAGCCAGTGTCCGCTCCAATTAACTTTTCACCACTAATTTATGCGGCGGCGCCTCTCGGCATGCCACGCGAGAACACGCGCACACGTACGCGCGTTTTCCAGCCTCCCCCGTCGTCGTTACTGTCCCCTCCGTTTCGCGCCCCCCCCCCCATCCCTCTTTCCCGCGTGCTTCACAAATTTCCCTACCGCGCGCGCTAACTTGTCGCACCCCGCCCTCGAAAGGGAGACCGGAGACTTATTTTCAGAATACACTTCACGTCCGCTCGCACGGCACGCTTTCTGAACAAGTATCGCGCGCGCCCGCGAGCGATTCAACTTTGCGATTTAACTTTTATGTCGGTTTAACTTCTTTTCTTCTTACCCGACTTTCCTTTCGCTCCCCCTGATCGTGTACGTGTTGATCAATCACGCAACCTTGATACGTGTCGCTGTAGATTTCTCAGGAGAGCCGCGGATGCGCTGGTTTTTTAAGGGACGTTTTTAAAAGACGAAGTTCCAAAAAGAACCTCGATAAAATACACGTAAAGGTAAGAATAATGTATTTAAGAGACTCGTGATTAGAAGTAGTTAAAATTTAGAAGCAGGATTCGAGGTATGTTAGGATCAACTCGACATTTTATCAGCGCCACTCGTTTCGTCGTTCCATTAAGCGAGAAGTTAATCGAGAATTCGTGAATAATCGGGAACTCCTTGAAGTCTCGTGTCTATGCTTGCCGTAATAAGACCGCGAGCTACTCATCGACCTGGTAACAGTTTTCGCAGTCGATCATAACTCTACTTAACCGCTTGTTCTCGGCACGTACTTGTTTTGCACGTGCGCGATTGCAGGTTGCGCGTTCGCCGGCGGGATCCCACGGGGCGGTTTAACCTGCCGTCGAGTAATTTACTGCGGGAACGTTCGAATCGATTTTCATGATCTCTTTTGGCCGATGCTCTGAGCGTATCATTAATTTTTATCCTCGATCGAAGCATAGAGAGCGAAAGAGGAAGAGAGAGAAAGAGGAAGAGCGAGGGAGAAAGAGACAGGGAGAGGGAGGGTGGGAGGAAGGGAGAGAAAAAATGGGCCGTCGATATTGACGCGAATATAAACGGGACGGTATAAAGCTGACAAACTCGAATGTATCCTCTCATGTATTATTAAAATCGTTAATATATAGCTTAGGTTGTAGCGGTGTGCATTATTAAAATCGTTGAAATATAGCCGCGCGACGCGCCGCGGCGCCGCTCATTTTGCACGCGGAAAAAAAAAATCTGTCGTCGCGTATAAAACGCGTGCGCTCGCCGCGGCCACGCCGAATTAAATCCCACGCTCGACGGCACCCGCGCGGACAACTTTTAATGGAAAAGTAATCCGCTGTTTATCGAAAATATAATTATCGGATAGGAACGGGAAATAAACGGCGGCGGACGAGCGCGGAGATGAAGGATGAAAGAGAGAGAGAGAGAGAGAGAGGAAGCAGGGGGTGGGAAAAAAAGAGAAATACGACGAGTCCGGAATAACAGAGCGCGAGCGTGACAATGCACGACATTATTCAATATCCGTCAAATACATATTAACGGATTCCCGCCGGCCATCGGTTGAAAAAGTTCTACGAATATGCGGGGAACGTTATGCGGGATTACGAGGGATCGTATCGATGAGAAGCCGCGCGACGAAAGCGATCGCCCATAATTCCGCGTGCGTGATGTGAGAATCGCGTCGTCGCTGCTTTCGCGTCATTGCGCTCGTACCGATTCATTACTCGATTATTCGCGCGCAAATCGGCGCGCATTAAATTCTTTACGCGCGAGCGTAAACGGCGAGTGACGCTATCGATCTGCGATTTAATCGATCTCGGGTCGCGCGACGTTCATCAAGATCAACGGCGAGGGTTGTCCTCGGTATCCCCGTATGTCGGAATTGAAACTGGAATGGAGAACGATCGGCGGAGAGTGCGGATCGAGGGAGGGTGGCGTACGAGGGGACAATCGAGGGATCGCGTGGCGAAGAGAGACAGAGATAGATTGGATGGGGGGGGGAGGATACGAGCGAGGGGAGGATACGCGGGAAACGTTCGATACAACGACGTCGGCTCATTCACGGTGGTCAGACATTTCGGTACTTGTTTCCCTATTAATATGCATGTCCTCGTCCCTTAGTCGTCCCTCTCCGCTCCTCATCCTTGTTTCTGTCCGCCCTCATGCCGCGTCGCGTCGCGCCCTCCGTCCTCTCCGTTTCTCTCTCTCTCTTCGTCCCACCCTGTTGTCGCCCTGTTCGTCGCCAACCATGAAATCCGCGTAGCTCGATGCCGCGCCGCGCCGCGCCGCGCCGGTGTTTCCTGTCCGACCAAATAAATCCACGACTACTGTGTCCGCGCTACCGCTGTGTAGCAAGCCCCGGGCGGGCTGTCCGCCCATACAAGACCCGTTACTACTGCAATACCGAGCGATTGATTGAAAGTTTTCCCGACGCTTTTTGCGGCGCCGTTGCATTATATGCGTGCGCACGCCAACTTCAAAAGGCCGCGGCGCCCGTTTCTGTCGGATTATTCTTCCTTTTTTTTTCTTTTTTCCCTTCTTCCTTTTTTTTTCCGCCCGCCTCTCTATCGCGTACTCGTCGCGTTTTCGCCGGCGCGCGACAATCCCGGTCGACGATTCGCGATTTTCGACGCTACCGATAGCCGTCACGAGGTATTACAGGAGTCCCGTTCGCGCGGGGGTGGGCGGATGTAGGGTGGGGGGGGGAGAGGGGGCGAAAAGATTTAACCCGGAAAAGTTTTCGGGTCAAGGGGCGAGCAATCGATGTTCTCGCGTGTAATAGTTCGACGATGTAGGCAGTTACTCGTGCACGTTCTATTAACGCGTGCCAATGTATATTTCTCGCCGGCCTAAAGCGCTTTACTTTTCCTCTGGCGCTTAATGATCCGTTTCGGTAAACTCGACCCGCCCTGCTCTTTGCTCTAATGAGAGAGAAACGAGGAAACCAATGTTAAATAGAAACTGTTGTCCCGCACCGCCTAACAGATCACGCAAATGGTGTTCGATTGGCCCGCGCGCGATTGTATAATCATATAAAATCATATTAATTTCCGGCGAGCAAATGTTTATCGTACCTCCAATCGCATTTATCCCGCGGTGAGAGCGGACGAGAATCGAGCCGATAGATCGTCCTGTACGCGCAATCGCTCTATTTCACGATCCTTGCGCGAATGTTTCACTCTGTAAAATTGTCTGTAAACGTTTAGCGTCATGACGCTCGCACAATTATTATATTAATAATCTTTGTAATGTAGTTTTACAGATACACGCTCGATACCGATATCGGGGCGGGAGAGGAGGGAAGGGGACCGGGGGCCCCAATACGAATATTCCGATCACGAAACACAAGCTACGGCTGCATCAATAAACGTTGCAAATTTAGAGAGTACGATACGGGCATGTAACAAGTACGCGAGCTGAAAAGCGAAGTGCTGTCCGCTTATGTAAAGCTTGTTACTATCGGCATATCGAGCGATCGAAAATCAGTAACGTCCCTCGCCTTCCCGTTGTTGTGCGCTATTTTTCCACGTCTGATACACGATATGGATGTGGCATAAAATTTTCACACACGTCTCTTGATATACGGACATACACGCGATTCTTTTTTTATATATGATAGATGGCAATTCCTGTGCTCTCGGCCGGAGCGTATCGCCTCTCAATGATTTTGGTGGCTTGGGAACCGTCTCTCTGTTTCTTTCTTTCGTGCTCGTTATGTCCGGTTTACAGTCATTTTTCCGCTCCACAACATTTCTCACGTCTCCGCAGCTTCGTTGGAGGACGTGGATGGCGGAAATGTTGAGATCTCAACACTTGACCGTCACTACAATTAGTCATTTGTTGTCATTAGCACGTGTAACAACGTGAGTGACTGCGGACGGACGTGTGGAGGCTACGGAGAGGAGAAACGCCGTAAATGAAAACTTGGCTGAACCCGTATGCTGTACGCCTCGTTGCTTCTGCGCGCTCCGTATACAGCAAGGATGAGATGCACAAAAAACGCCCTTTACGCGATCGATGATTCGAATAATTTAATAGACCGTAATAAACGCGCGGCGCGTAAAGAGCGGGAACGGGAAGGCTCGGCCGAGTCAGATTAATATTCGAGCACTCGCGTCAAAGCGAAGTTCAACGAAACAAGCGATTCGGCGACCGCCAATTTCGTCCACATTCTAAGCCGGTACAACCCGGTTCGTTGTTAATAGTCAAGTCAGAAATGGCCGGATCACGAAACGGCGGCACGTCTAGAGTCAATTCCCGTTGTTGTAACTTCGGGAGTACAACACCGGCGTGTAATGCCGACTACAAACTGTAAGGCGATCTGTCCGTTTGTATAATGGCATTTACTACTTCAACACTGGACGATTGAACAGTTGGCTACGTACTTTCCGGACTGATAAGTACCTGTTATTTCGCGGTTCTCTGAGCGCGCTCAAGTTTCAAAACGTACTGCTATGCTTTGGCAATAATGCCCGCGTAACGAATCGGAGGTGACGCAATTAAAGTGTCGCTTGTAATAATAGCGCAAATCTCATAACTTTATATGTATAAAGAATATATTTTAACCCTTTAAGGCCCAATGTACATAATTATGTACATTCGCGTTGAGTTCTTTCCAAATGTTTTGTATTGATAAAGTAGGGTATCTGTCGATATAATATTCTTGATCCGCCCTAAATGGAGCTAGATTAACTATCTCAATTCGTAAAACAACGGTGTTCCCGCTAAACAAGCCACTATTGTGATCGTTGGTTGTAAATTTTACTCAAACGGAATCGATGCCTGGGCCTTAAAAGGTTAATAATATATTGAGAATACGTTTTAAGAAGAATCTCGATATAAGAGTCGCAGATATTATATCCCATTCGTTAAATATCATTGTTAGCCTTAATTGAAGTCGCTTGTTCTTGCGCGTTTGAATTCATTTTTCCAAAGTGATCCCGATCTATCGCTTTGTTGCGTCTCGTTCCTCGATCCCCCCTTCCCCAATTGAATGTCAATCGAGAGATTTCGGTCGCCGTAATTTTTCTTGATTTTCCACCGTGATGATACCGGGTACGCGAATATTCCGATCACGAGCGCGGTGTTTGAGTGACGCCGATGCTCGTAACAACTTCGGACTACAAAACAGGGATATAACACTCGCGCCGTCGATGCCGAGCGCGAGCTAACAGTCGCAACACGAGTATTTCGAACTGTCCTGCATTCGTCCGTCGCTTTCTGCAGCACGTAGGGTGACAACGATCCGCTTTATCAGTGGCGCGCGTCGCGCAACTTGAAAACCGTAAAAATTCAAGCCTGTCCGCGGGCGGAATTAAAAGGGGGAAAAAGGAGAAAGAAAGAGAGGGAGGAAAAAATGGTCGCACGTCCGTATGAGAGGTCGGAGACAGTTCGAGAGATTATCACGTCTTTGCAGGATTGGAGGGTACGCGTTCTCGCACGTACGACATTCGTTCGAAACTTGGCGCAAACTCGGGCATCATCATCGGGCGGGCACCCCCTGCGAATTTTCGAGATCTCGCGCGCGTTCCGGCGCCGATTCTAAGCCACGCTATACGTTTTCCTCCGGCTCTCTCTCTCTCTCTCTCTCTCTCTCTCGCTATCTCTGCCTTTCCAGTCCCCCTTCGCCCCTCCCTGTTTCGTCTCCTTCTCTGCGACGAAAACTGTGTCTATAAGCGCCGCGTACGTGTGGACGTGTTCCTAATTCCCAAGTGCGACCGGGCGAGTATCGATCGAATGTGTTCGATATCCAGGATCACGTACCCGTAACTCTTCCTTAACCGTCCTCTCGATGTAAACCGCTCCTTATCGCGGCCGCTGTAACTTCCAGGCTCTCGCGAACTTGTGTTAACAGCCGCGTTGACGTTTCGCTCCGAACATATCTCGCTTCGCGATGAACGATGTAAAATGTCTTTGACTAATCTGCGATTTTTATTCTGTCGAGACACCAGTAATCAGTAATTGTCAGAATCAAAACGAATTTCGCGATTTTATTGAAATTATTGTAACCCTTCTTTTAAGGCTTATACAACATAATCTTTTTATTCTTCCTGCTCTTTATTCTGTAAATCATTCAACGAGATTTCTCTCGTATATTTTACGCATTAGAGGGACTTTCTCTTTCAACAGACGACGGAATAATTGAACAGGGGACAGATACTAACCGAGTGTATCTGAAATCTCGTGCTTCACCGCGAACGACGTGGGAACAATGGTACCCGTGGAAGGCGATAGTCCGATAAATAGGAGCGCGGGAGCGTAATCGCGCGCGAGTTAGCTCCGTCTTCGCTATTATCGCCGCCTATTACCGGCGAGATAGCATTAGCGACGCGGCATCGCCGTCGCCACGATCTCACGGGGGTGTCGGGGTGTTTGGTAGTTGCCAGATACTCCCGGAGATAAACTCCTATCGATTATCAATCGGCGGGCTATCGGGCGGACGTACGCGTCGCAGCCAAATCGATAATCGGCTTGATAAGGCCCCGGCGGGATTCAATATTGGCCGCGGCGTATCCGGTAATGGGAATCGAAGGAGAAACATAAATCGATCCGCGCGTAGTGCCCGCTCGGTTCCGCCGTCGTCATCGTCGTCGTCGCGTTAACGGTCCGTCGATTATCAATTGACCGACTGCCGCAGCGTGAAGTCACGTTGCTCATCGGTGATCGAGGCGGTTCGATAAGGCCCCCCCCCTCCCCTGTGAGCTAACGAGCCGCGTTATTGCTGTCCCACGCGCGCGGCATCGGCGCCGGACAATGGAAATCGAAAGAGAAACTCCCCAAGGACCGATCTCCGCAATAACGTCGCGCTGCTCTCACTGACGGCTCGGCACAAAAACGCGGCGACCGGCGATGTTCCGACGTACATACGTACGATCTCCCGTGGTCCGGCGCTTGGACAGCGCGGCGGAGTACCCCGAGGGACCGACGTTTCCAGAGCGGTTTTCTCGTTTCCCGCCCGACGCGCCCCGCTGCCGGTCGGGTCGGTTTGAAAATAATATCGAGCTGTCGCGCGTCAGCGAGCGGATTGTCATTTACAACTTCGCCTAAGAAACCAGCGAGTGGAAATAGATAAATCAAATAGCATCAAATTTGACTTCGGAATTGACAGTTTTTCTGGAATATGCCACTATATTATTGGGAACATAAAAATTCTATGCGACACTAGTGGTGGTCGCGTAAACTATCATTAATGGCCGCCGCGAATATACATTTAATATTGTTTGTATGCGTGGTATTTCGCATAATAATTATAAGTATAAGAACTTGTGCATAAAGTGTTGTATTTACTCTGCAAAAAATGGAATTTTCACCTCAACACAGACAGTCGAGGATGGTGTTGTGTCACCAATTGTGAATCAAGAAGACACAAAAATGTTGATTTAAGTTTTCACAAAGTACCAAAGCAAAACAGTGGTACAATTTCAAGGATAAATATATTTAGGAAAACGGAGCTTGTGAATAAACGTGCTGAATGGTTGAGGCAATTAAACATAAAAGCAAGAGCAATTAAGAGCAATTCATTTTATCAATACTCACAAAACTTTCT
>NJRQ01000100.1:178011-199823 GCA_003063805.1 Aphaenogaster ashmeadi
ATGCCGGAATTTATAACATTCTGGCCTTCGATCATATTCCTTCATGAAATCGTAGCTTTTGTGTAATCACAGAGTGTGTCTAGTCGTACTGACAACATCTTTTCGTTACAAAAGTCTCATTTTTATGATTTGTCACTGCTGCTGTTTGTACATTTGCGGCGGCCATATTTGTTTTGCTTCAGTAGCGCCTCCCTTACCGTGGTGGATGTTTTCTTCGCCAATAATCCCCGAACAGAGGTAGAATAACTGGAAACATGGTAAACAAGAGAAGAATATAATCTCTTTTTTCAATACTATTTGCATTGAAAGATGTCATACCAGAATAGGATTGAATTGAAATGAACGCTATATCGGTTATTGTTTCCGTTGGAAACAATTTTGCGGTTTTGTTCGTGCTTTTATTATTGTCCGATGGATTTGAGCTAAGTAGAGAAGTCGTTCATCGATTTCCGATAATTAAGCATCTTAGGAATGTTTCTCTGGAAACACCGATTCTTTCATTCGTCAAGCTGCATCTTGGAGCGACAGCCTTCATTTTTCTTTCCGCGCGGTTCCCACCGGGACTCTCTCTTGCAATTAGGTCGATGAAGATCTTCGAAACGCAAGCAATTCAAATTCGCGATTACTAACGATTAGTCAGGTGGCGTCTTTTTGCGTCGAGACAACGACTTGCGACAAAGGGCGTTGCTCTTCTAGCGCCAAACTCATTTTGTTTATGCAGATACACGCTACGTAATATTGCTCTTGACGCTAGTCTCCTTCGACAGACGCAAACACATCAGAAACTTCGGTACATTTACTCCCCGGCGTCTGTCTCGTTCTTGTCGATGCTATCCCATTGTTTCGCCCCTTATTCATCGCGAGGGCTAATCAGCGCCTTCTATCTGCTTCCAATCAAGAGACATCCTTTCTTGCCCGTCGCGTCGTTACGGTTCCGTTACTAAAGGTAGATTCCGGGACAGACGAAATGCCAAAGGGTTGAAGAGCACCGTGACGACGCGCCACAATGGTATCTTTCGATATTACCCTGCGGCTCCGTCTGATGTTACCACAACGGTAATTGTCATAGAAAATCTGCGGAATATTGGATCTTTGATCTACAAGTAGTAGAACAAAATCTGTATTATGTATTTTTTTCGTTCTGATTAATCGAAATGGATTAAAATAGAAAGATGCACTTTTACTTCTACAATATCATTATGATCCGTGGTTTTATTAAAGAAAAAAATGAAAGTTGCCACACACACAAGGATTGTGTTCGCCAACCGACGCAAATCTATCTAAATGTCGCGGTTTATTTTAGCCTGAAATTCAGATTAGATACGTAGATATTTAAATAAATGAAAAGAAGCAACGAGGAATTCAAAACGCGCGTGATAATGTGTCTACAAATAATAGAACAAAATCTGCATTATGTATTTTTTTTCGTTTTTTGATTAATCGAGATGGATTAAAATAGAGCAATGCACTTTTACTTCTACAATATCATTATAATCCGTGGTTTTATTTAAAAAAAAATGAATGTTGCTACACACACAAGGATTGTGTTCGCCAACCGACGCAAATCTATCTAAATGTCGCAGTTTATTTTAGCCTGAAATTCAGATCCGATACGTAAATATTTAAATAAATGAAAAGAAGCAACGAGGAATTCAAAACGCGCCTGATAATGTGTCTACAAGTAATAGAACAAAATCTGCATTATGTATTTTTTTTTGTTTTGATTTATCGAGATGGGTTAAAATAGAGAGATGCACTTTTACTTCTACAATATCATAATGATCCGTGGTTTTATTTAAAAAAAAAAATGAAAGTTGCTACACACACAAGGATTGTGTTCGCCAACTGACGCAAATCTATCTAAATGTCACGATTTATTTTAGCCTGAAATTCAGATCCGATACGTAGATATTTAAATAAATGAAAAGAAGCAACGTGGAATTCAAAGCGCTCGTGATAATGTGTCGTGGGCAGATTATTAACCGGTCGCGGGTCGATCGCTGCATAATTTCGAAACGGTAAAATCAGATAAAAGATCCATTGACACGGAATACACGCGAATACCGATATCGCGCGTTGCATCTGACGAATTTATGTTCGGCGGCACTGGTAACACCCGGCATCGATCCGCCGAGAGATCGTCGACCGATATGTCACGTCGATAGAATCGCGTATTACACTCGAATTTCGACTTGTTATGCTGGCATAGTGATTAAATATCGACGGTCGGCGTCCACGCTACGTATATTGCCTTATGGGGCGGCGCGAATCAATGCGCGAATTAGCGCGAATTCATGGCTCGTGTCCGATAATTAGTTTTCGCGTTTCGTCAGCGCGTAAATTAGCGAAACGGTGTACGATTTTAGAAAAACTCATGTCGTTAAAGATTTGCATTGGTAGGTTCGATCGCACGGCGTTACGTGCTAATGGCTAATACGAATCCGGTTGTTAGAATCTGTACTCGGCATTGGGCGGGTAATACATCAGATTACAAGATCACACATCAAAGCCACGAATGAACGAATGTAGCGTATCGTTTCCGGCTACGTTTCGCTAAATCGTTGCATGATCGCTGGCTGTTAGCCGCTGTTAATTTATCGCATTTTTCCATGCACCTTTGAAATAAATGCAGCGCGAAATGACGCATGCGAACGAATCGCTTTTATGCCCGTCGATACTCAGCTTCTTTATGTCCGGCATATTGAAGAGAAGTAACGATGTACTTCACATTTTTAGATATATTTTAAAAATATAATTTTGAATGTTTTAGAAAATCATAATATTTTTCCATCCTTTTTCTATTTGACTACGAATTTCTCGTTTATTATCTGGGCAGAACGATTTCCATTTATTAAAGCCAGAGAATGCGCAAAACTCTACAGGAAATTACAAACGACACAATTGCTTTGCGTCATTACTAAACTAGTACATGAATACAATGTAAATGCCGTCGACAATAAAAAGGGCTGTAGAATAAATTTTTTACGGAAAATATGCAGCTACTACTTTTGTATAATTTCGAACGATCAGTCGAATATATTCTCATATGATCGATGGAAATTGTCAATTATGTGCGCATAAAATAGCAGCTTTCAGAATGAATCATGAAAGTAATTACGAATGATTTAATGTACTTAAAATGGCAGCAAATGTAGCAGCCAGCATTCGATCGCATTCGATTTAATCTGCGGAGCGACAAAATTTAACCTTCTTTGTTGCGCACACGTATTAAAAGTAGAAGACGAATGTAAAGAAATTTTATTTAAAAAATTCATAATTAAAGAAATGATATTTAAGGGCGAACGCGAATGGGAATAAGATTTCTGTAGGTTGTTCAAGATTAAAGAGGAGAGTTAAAGCACTAGACGTAGGAAGATTTCCAGAACTGTGAAAGACAACAAGAATCTGCTGTTGTAAGCAACCCGCACGAAATGTGTGTTGTTTCGACGTAATCACACGTTCTTCGAGGGAGTACCGCGAACTCGCTCGTGCAACGTAAAAAGCCACCATCAGTTATACACATCGCGTCGTACGTGTACGTATGCACGCGGACAAAAGCTGCGGCGGTTCACCGACGTCGGGATGGCCTTTTTTCCACCCCCGTGGCGCCTGATGCGGGATCGGGGTGCGCGCCCCGATCACGGAGCGCTGCGCTTTTTTATTGCCCTAACGAGCAGCGTCCTGTGCGCGCGCGACAATACACCCGCCTAAGGTGGTAAAGGCGCGTAGTCGGCTTCCCTTTATGGGGCGCCGTCGTAAAGCGGAAAAAGAGGATAGCGTGGATAATTAACCCTGCAATAACCCGTTGTATGTAGATCGGTTCTCTCGCCCCTTCCGAGGGGGGAAACCGCCGTTCGGTTATGAAGGGATGATCACGCATGACCGGCACAGCGGTCGAGAATACAGCGAGCGCGTTCGAATCACTATCTGACAGAGTTATACATTGTTGGAAGAGAGACGGAGAGGGGAGAGAGGGAGAGAGAGTGTTTTACAATCCGCGTGGACGTGGGAACGAGGTGCGAGAATTTTATTGACTCATAAAACGGAGTTACTATTTTTACGGTTTAAATTAATGCTAATTGCACACATACTTTAACGCTGTTAATGAGCAGTTAAATGTATATCTCAAAACGAATTTAGATTAGGAGTAGGAGTATCTTCTTTCCGAGATCGCGCGACGTTATTTCAATCCCGATATAAAATGGATTTTCCGCTGTGCTTGCGCAGTAAACAACCTATAAATACGATCCGGTGAAGAAAGTTCGAGTAAACGTTTGTAACTTCATGAAGACGCGTTTTCGTCTGAGAGACGCGAAACCTTATCTGGCGCAAGAGCTGAGAGATAAGGTTTCGGTTGCCCGTGGATGAATTTGGTTCCTGGAGAAAAATGCTTTAACTTTTATTCTCACAAAACAGCCCGTATCTCGTGAAGTAGAATCGGGAATGATATTTTGGGGAAACCTGCGTGATGGAAGACAAGAGGGGATATTGCTTTAGGGGGGTCGTCTTCCTATCGCGTCAGCAAAAGTCCTCGCACAACTTGATAGGAGCACGGATGACCTTGCGTACAAACAGAATAGATAAGGAGAATCCGCTTGACAACGGATTAAATTGCTCTACTGCTTTTTGTCTGATAGATTTTATTTTATAAAAATTCGCACGAGGTTTTACCATATACTAGAAGCGTGTACATCTTATATAAAGCATAAAAGCGCAACTGTGTATTCGCGCGCATTAAACGACAAGGTATAAAGTAGGCCAAATTTTTTTTTAGGAAACTAGAGCAGTTTATTTAAAAGCACAAAATTCGTTTATGCACGGAAAGAACGGTTTTGCTGAAATATTAAAAAATTTGGCCAGATACAGATCTGAAAAATAATTTTGTTGGATCATCAAAATAATTATGTAGGACACTCCAACATAATGATAATGCTGCAAAAAGTTTTGATATTCTAGCAACTATTTTAGGCGTCCTACATAATTATTTTGATGATCCAACAAAATTATTTTTCAGATCTGTATCTGGCCAAATTTTTTAATATTTCAGCAAAACCGTTCTTTCCGTGTGATACTTTAGAAGCAGCAAACTTTAAAAGTAGCTATTTCAGAAAAACTGATACTGGTGACTACAAATCGAATCTTTCGTTTTATTTCGAAGGGATTGTTATGTGTATCGGAGTCTATCGAATTGAATTAGTTTTGATTAAATTTAATCTGAAACACTATCATATAATTCATTCTATATCAAATTACTGTAGTCAGTTTAGGATAAATTTCATTAAATTGGTCGAAATTGTAGGTTCCTTCTACATTTGAAACAGTTTATATTTACCGCACGGAAAAAACGGTTTTGCTGAAGTATCTAAAAATTTGGCCAGATACAGATCTGAAAATAATTTTGTTGGACCATCAAAATAATTATACAGGACGCACAGAATAGTTGCTAGAATATCAAAACTTTTTGCAGCACTATCATTATGCTTGAGTGTCCTACATAGTTACTTTGGATGGTTTAACAAAATTATTTTCAGATTTGTATCCAGCCAAATTTTTAAATACTTCAGCAAAATTGTTCTTTCCGTGCGTCGAATAGATTTCTCTCGCATTGGAAAGAGGATTTTTCCGCTTAACGCGCGCTAATTCTAGTTCTGTTCGCTGTACTAGCTATTATGATGATCGATTGAACGACCAGGAATACTGGGAACTTTTTAAAAATATCACGATGCGATAGACGTGGTACGCGATATTAAGTTCTCGATGAGAATTACTTTATAAGAACACATCGACCGCGCGGAAGAAAGAAAGGAAGGAAGGAAATAAGTACGTGAAAGTTAAGAAACTCGAAATCTCAGCATCTTCCTCGCCCCAGTTAAGGCCTGGCGGGTCGCGGGAAGAAAGCGGACGAGGGAGAGAGGTATAAGGCCGACACCACATAACTTCCGCCGCATATTGGTCGACAGGTCGAGGAGTAACGGGAGAGTGATTACGTAGGGGCGAGCGCGAGTACCGGGGTTGCCATATCCAATATTATCGAACGAGTTCCAGAGTCTGACGCTCTGTATGGGGATTTCGATGAGGCGGGCCAGCCACGGGAAAAGGACGAGGGGGTGGGGAATTGAGGGAGAGGGGTCGCAGGGAGGGGGGGGTGAGTTGCAATCTCGCAGTTTGACTTGGGGTGCGCGCGTCATGTTTAAGCGGCAATTTTGGCATCCTGGCAGACCCCGGGCCCCACCTTCTTCAACCATCGTCGTCGTCGCCGTGGTACTCCCATCCTCCGGCCGGCGGTACCACCCTTTTGGGATCCTTATGTCCCCCTCCCGACGAGGTTGCCTCGCCTGCTACTGACAGATAGGACGAAACTCGCGTCTCCAGTGCCGCCGAAGCCGAGGCATTGGAATTGCACCAATACATTGCGGGATTCTGGCGACGGCGGTGTCGCGCCATGCGGTTGCTTCGCGCGATCTATAGGATCGAGTTGTACGCGTTGTTGAAACGATGGCTCTTGTACGTGGTAGACGCGCGGTAAATACACACACAGGATAAATAATAAGTTTGCTCACTTGTTCGCATCCGCAGGCAATTCGATACGGTCCTCTCTCTTTCTCTCTATCTCTCTCTCTCCTCTCTCAGCGCTTGTAGTTTATTTTATCAATTTCGTATCGATTTCTTTTTCCGTGCGGTGTAAGTGTTGCTACAAACGTACAGTCATGTATTATTACAGACAGAGAAAAATATTAAGTATTCACTGTACGCTGTTTTTGCCGCGGTACACGGAAAGAACGGTTTTGCTGAAGTATCTAAAAATTTGGCCAGATACAGATCTGAAAATAATTTTGTTAAACCATCAAGAGTAACTACGTGGGACACTCAAACATTATGATAATGCTACAAAAGTTTTGATATTCCAGCAATTATTTTGGGCGTCCTACATAATTATTTTGATGGCCCAACAAAATTATTTTCAGATTTGTATCTGGCCAAATTTTTAGATATTTCAGCAAAACCATTCTTTCCGTGTAGGTATCAGTTTATACATGAATGTGAAGTATCAAATGTATTTACAAATTATCAATTAAGTAATTTTATGATATATGGTGAAGTCGAATAAATTGATTGAAGGAACTTTTCGATGCCATTTTATTCGCGGCATCCGCACCGGTAATTATTTCTTACATATACTATTCTGTTGACGTGAGGCTTTAGAAGCATCACAAAATAATGTCGCGCGCAAATAACGTTATAATATTAAGTGCCTCGCGCGTGAGAAAGCTGGGGAAACACCGCCTTGTTTCAACATTATATTTTACACCGATACAATAGCTGATCCTCGGAGACATCGACTATTACCCTAAACAATCTTTCCATCGATAACCGTTTAAGCCACTTAAACCCTAGCCGACCGGAACGAGCGGGGATTAAAAGTACAAGCGATTAAGGTTAATTTTCTTTAAGTACCCTGTTAACAGTGCGATAACACTGAGCGGCGAACGATAAAATTACCAGGGGGTTCGAGAAAAGAGAGAGCGTGCGCGCGCGATGCGGTCAGTATATGTGCGAAGAGTGGAAAAGGGAGTAAAGAGGGAAGAAAACAAAGAAAAAAAAATAATGATGTCGCCGGGCACGTCTCACCAAATCGCCATGAAATATATTTCGCCGACTCAGCCCACGGTACGATCGTTTTGCCGAGGGAAAGAATCGGACGTCGAACCGGAGCCGGGTCGGCGAGGAGTAGCCTGGCGATCGGGGAGGGGGATGGAAGTTAACTCTCTCACGAGAAATTCTCGCGACTAACTCGGGTCGCCGCGCCGGGTGTATTCCGAGTATCACGTGAAACGCGTTCGTGTCGCCGAAGCTGATGCTCTCGTTAGATAGACGCGTAAATTGGCAACCGCGATCCTCGTCCTTCCGCTGGAGGGGGCGGGGACGCGACACCGAACTCGCAACAAAGTCGCGACGTAGATCTTCGCTTTAATAACGTGCCGCGGACGCTATTTCAATCAGCGGGGAAAATAGGTTACGCGGCTGTCGTTTAAGCGGATCATTAATTAGAAACTGACGTCGTATGTGCGTCAGACAGCGTTGGCAATAACAGCGGTGGGAAGACGCGGCGGTTTTGCCACGGAGAAAATTACGGGGGGTATCGCCGTTGATTGATCGGCCAATTAATTAGACATTGACGCGCCTGGCTTGTAGCGCAGCGTGCTCGCGAATTTGGAATGTAAGATATACGACGGACGTTTAAGTTGGTTGCGCAGTTGCACCCTTTACCGGGGTGCTTACTACTCCCCTCCCCACCCCTCCCGTCCTCCTCCCTTGCCTCTCTTTAATGTAACGACGCGACTAACGAACCGTGACTACGGAATAAATGTAACCTACTTCGTGAAACGGGTATAGCGGTAACTGTAATTGAAGTATCGACAAGAAAATAAATCAAATCGCATCGTCTCGTTATTGATGGAGTCAATTATGCTCCGTGACTCTTCTTTCTCTTTCTCTGCAGTCCAATTTTACTAATGCATGTTTTTCTTAACCCTCGACACGATACTTTTTACTATATCGCAAAAGCACAGCGTTATCTTCGTAAAAAATATTACATGAAATTCTACGATACGTGCCACATTTATCTTGGTAATTTTATCAGGGACTAGAGTCCACGATTACGAGAGATCACCTATTATCATATAATTTCTATGAAATGTGCGTTGAGCAATGCTATTGTTGCTGTGGAATGTAACGCGGTAACAATTACTTCCCGTCAATAGTTTAATTAATACGATAATTAGCGGGGAATGGAATTTTAATTTCATTGATAATTAATTCCGCCGGTCGAACATAACGGTCAACTATTTTTCCATTCCCGCTAATATACGCACGACCGATTAATCAAAGCTACGGTAGGAAAAGTTTCTGATTCTGATGCTTCCCGTCGTTTCCCGGTATACGGCATTCCCTCGCAGTTTACCGTTTGTCCATCAGCGGGATAGGGCGGCGTGCATGAAAGAATTCGTGGCAAAAAGCGTGCCACCCACGGAAATAAATCTCGCGTACTGCGCGCGTTTTCTTTCGCCGGAACTTCGTCAAAGTCGGCAACAGACGTGTCGTTTCGCCGCGAATTCCTCTTCCCGCGTCGAGGGGTGGGTCCGTGCGCCGGGGGTCGCATCGATTTGCGGTAGTTTCTATCATACATCATCGCGACTATTTCGAGACGGCGCTGCGAGGTCACATAGGATAGGCTTTTTCCAAATAGCGCGTCGGCGAAGGCATCCGCACACACGCGGGGGATAAATTCCCGTGGGAACTTTATTAATGACAGGGAGCTGATTAACGATCGGCACTCCGCTTGTCTACTCTAACTCACTCGCTCTCGTCTTATTGCAGCCGTAGCTCTTCCACCGTCCGCGTTACGCTCTCCCGTCCGTATGTACTGGGCGATTCGAAATGTATACCGCCTCCCCATTGCCCGTTAAATCCTTTAGAACCCTACTACTCGCGTTAATGAGAATGCCTTGAGAACGCGTCGAGCGGCGCTTCATAAGCGCGGAGGCGCGAATAATTTACACGAGACGAGTATAATTACATAATAATTACGGTAACGATTAACGCGTACGGAGTTGCCGTAGCGTCGCCCGTCCTTGTGATTTGTTGCCTTACCCCGCTCGGTGAATTTAACGAAGACGCGGAAAGAACCTCCGCTTGAAAACCGGCTGTCATGAAGGTACTTGTGTAGGGCTCTCTTATTTTCGCCCGTCGCTCCGCCCCGTCCTCGTTAGCGCAAAACAAAGGGGGTGCGAATTATTGTCTAAACGGTGAGAACTCACCGCAATGCATTTTGTTAATACACCGGCATTATCGCGCATTACGCCGTCCGTGCGTATCTGCATGAGTTTTCGACTATTAAAACAAATAGCGTTTCCAAAATAAAAAAAAAAAAAAAATAGGACGTAAACACGTGTACATGTTTTGCGAAAACATAAATCCGTGGAATGCGTTTAATTTGTTTGTTTTATTAATTGTTCATCGGCTTGCATGCACATATGCGCCTATTTCCAGGGGTTATCGCAATCGAGCCAACAGGTTACTGCTAGAATCTTGCGACTTCCACTACCTTGTTTGGAGTTTAGATGAATGTGTCTTACCTCCGAGGCCCTCCACTAACCGAGCCCGGCATTTAACTTGCTAATGTCATATTCATTGTATATTCATCGTCGGCACGGAACAGCCTGTACCTTCAGGTAACGCTTGTTTCGTATGCTCACCTGTGCCAGCATTATTTCCCTGACATCGAGGCGGAGAAATTTATTTATTAATTAGAGAGATAAATAAAACGCCGGTATTCCGAAAAAGAGCAGTTTGAGAGCTTCTGCTCTTTTTTGTCTGTTCTGAATATTTATTTTTCGAAATTCTTTTTACACAATTCAATTTCCAATTTAAATATTAAATTGATCTCACATATTTTTCGAGGATATTTCTCGCGTAGCCTCATGATGAATGAACGCAGATGTCGGATGCTGTTGCAGATCATCCTTCGCAAAAAGTGTTTTCGACGTCGGTGCATGCGACGTTACCACTTTTTAGAAACAAACTCAGCTTAGAAAGTGCAATGGCCTAACGCCCATTCAATTTATCAAGCGTAATGAAAATATAAGGCGGTAACCACATTAATCGCGACAATCAATCATGTAAGCGAACCCGGACTTACCCGCAAACTTGGTAACTTATCGTCCGGCCATTTATAGTTCGGCGGACTTCGCGTTGCCGGCACTTTAGTAAACACTTTGGTGTAATGTAAAAGCCGAGTAGTAGCCCTCCGCATATATCTTACATATTTGGTTTTTATAGAATACTTTACGATAACTTTTTGATAACGATTTGTAACGATTATAAGTTTGCAATTTATTATCAGCGCTATGTTATTTGCTCGAATTCGTTTCATTACGTCATCTTTTAGTAAAAGTTAAAAGATAGCTGTATATATCTATATATTTTTATTTTAAAGAGTCCAACTTCTCTACGAAACGCAACGTTTTAAATATCCTTTTGTGGAAATAAGAACAAATTTCAGTGTACCTTTCTTGCATCTTCGAGCTCCCCAAGTTTTTGTGTACTTTCGAAACAAATTGCTGCGGCCGTCCTACGAATAACGTTCTTTTTACGCAACGTTCTACGTTACATCTCCGAGGGATGACACTGTTCGTCTGCTAAAGGCAAGGGTCCCGAAATTACCAGGAGTTCATTGAACGAGTGAGCATCTCCCCTTCCTAGCCTAGGGTCGTATCTCTCAACTTTCGTCTAGCATCCACCCTTTCGTTGAATTTCGATGGTCCCGAGTCGATACACGCTTCAGAATGAAAGAGTAGGAAGCTAGGCAAGGGCAATCGTCCGAAATGGAGGAGGTAGAGCCCAATTTTCTTACGACGCTCGGGCGCGGCGGTGACTACGTGAGAGTCGTGAGTAGAATTCTGTTTACCCTTCGCTCGAGCCACCATTTGTTCCATCCACTCCACATTCCTCTCCGCTGCTTCTGCCCGCTCTTTCCGCGCCGTCCTTTTTCGCCGGCAATTCACCGTCCTCCCAGTCGCATTGACTAAAAACAGCGATGCTAGCGGCGAGCGCTCCAGAAACTCGCTAGATAGCTTTAATTACCTTGGTCTGCAGATAAAGTAGCCGCGTAATTTCAATATAATTGTCTATACATCTCTCTCTTTCCCCCTCATCTGACGTTGGCGACTTTACGTAATCTCTCACGAATAACGTTAACTGTGTAGTTCTGTACATCAGTCTTGTAGCTTACTGCACCGGTGCATTCTAGCTTCGAAATTTTTGCGTCGCGCGATGCGATCTTACTTCGCGATACTACGATTGACCTTGTTGCAGACGGGTGAGAGAGTATCTTTTTATGCGGAGAGACCGACGATTTCATAATTAGATTATATCGCGAATGTAGAAATTGTCCTTTGTGTCCCTTCACCGCATAATTTCGAACGTACGGTTCAGCCTAGGTCTAAAGACGGTTATTTGCAGAGATGGCTATCTCTTTAATTGATGAGTAGTACCTACTTTGCCCTCTTTCTACCGAAGGCAGATTATGTTTCTGTCGCAGGGTAATTTTATTGTGCCGCTACTTTTCTACAAAATTGTGCGGCATGCGGTCACGACAGACTACTAAGTGCAGGATTAGGGAGGTAGATAAGACCAGTTGCACACAGTAGTAAGACTCAATTATATTACGAAAGTACAGACTGCGCGATTGCGTATAGAATTCTGCTAATGTTCCTTTAGCTTCAGTTTCTTTTTTTTCCCCTTCCTCTCTCGTTTTTAATCCGTATGTAGGTGCTTTATAACAATTATTTCACTGATAATCTCGACGTGTTTCTAAAGTACTCGCATCACGCTGACAATTTTAACGGCACTTTTTACATTATTAAAACATGATCATCTAGATCCATTAAAGTGCAAAAAAACATTTTTAAAGTACTTTTGCAGTGATACAGTTTAGAGGTTGATAAAATGGGGCTAATGTCTTTGTATAAAATATTGTTAAAATTATTCCATTTATTAGCTGTAGAAACCATATTCAATCGTGGGAGAGAGATTTTCAACTTGTCTGTTTTCATTATCAAATCGTCAAATTTATATTTAAACGACAATAGCTGCGCAGAATGTTTCGCGCTTATTGAACGTCGTTATTCATTGATTCGGTATACGTCTCTTTGATTAAGAACGAATCTTCGAGAACGGCAATAAAATAACAAGCGTAAAAGCGAGCTGTCGCCAGCTTGCATAGTACGTGGGAAAATGGAGCACGATAATAAATATCACAGGCGTGACATCCGTAGAACAGATTAATCGTGCAGATAACTCTACTTTTAAAGAGGATGGACGCGGCTTTGTGATGATTTTATACCTCCAAGTTCGTCTCTTTCTTATTTCCAACATCTGTTTTCATTATCAACGATATAGAGCCGTGGTAAATTTAAACAAAGGTGACAACGGCGATGGAGATGCATTCATTAATTATTTATTTACACAAATCTACACAGAAAGAATGTTTTGCTGAAATATCTAAAAATTTGGCCACACACAGATCTGAAAATAATTTTGTTAGACCATCAAAAGTAACTAAATAGGACGCTCAAAATAATTGCTAGAATATTAAAATGTTTTGCAGCATTATCATCATGCTTGAGTGTCCTACTTAGTTACTTTTGATCTAACAAAATTATTTTCAGATCTGTATTTGACCAAATTTTTAGATATTTCAGCAAAACATTCTTTCCGTGCACGCGAAAGAACGAAATATTTACAGAAACACGTACAATTCCAAAAGTAATGAAATAAAATTTTGATTTTATGAAACTTCATAAATTAGGACGAAAAACCGGATTATATAACAAGCGGTGTGCACACGTGCGAAAAATCTACATTTTTAGGGCGATTACGCAATCGAAGGAATGTAACACAAAAAAATAAAATAGTAAGATATATTCTCATCATTATATCCTCGTTCCCCCCGTGTATCCGAGGTGATTCAACGTTACGTTCGCAGATTCTTGCTCGTCGTGTCTAAGCGATTCCGATATTCCTGCGATTCTGACACGAAATTATCGTCGCCGGGCGGGCGATGTCAGAAACATTTCGAGGCTTCGCAACACACCCCGGATTTTCGCGCGCGACCGCGCGCGTTCACGTGAAATACATTTCGCGTGCGATACAGAGATCGGACGGATAAACCATTTCGCCGCGGACGAAATAGCGGGTGAGGACGACCGAATTAAATTCCCCGCGGCTAGAGATGCCGAGCTATCATACGGCTTTGTCCGCGAGTTGATAATGTTTCGAAACCGACGCCCAGGAGATAGAGAACGAACAGTAATATACATGGTGGACGCGCACTACGCGTGGCGATACAAAAGAGGGAAAGAGAGAGGGAGAGAGAGAGAGAGAGAGAGAGAGAGTCGGTGACCGAGGAGAACTAAGAGGGTACGAACGAGGGAGTAAACGAGGAAGAGAGAGATAACGAGAGAGAGAGAGAGAGAGAGAGAGAGAGAGAGAGAGAGAGAGAGAGAGAGAGAGAGAGAGAGAGAGAGAGAAAGGGAGAAATAACCGACGGTCAATGACAGAGCTTCCTGCGGTTTTCTGTGCTCGTCCGCCTGTATTCACGGCTCAGTAAGCTGGCAATAAATCCACTCTCTCCATCCCCAACCCCTGGCCGCTCATTCATCCACTTGCTGCCTATGCGCGTGTACGCACCCTCGAAACTCCGCGTTTTGTTGAATCGTCGGAATGAGATTGTAAATTGACATAAATTAAATTTGAAATGGCTCTGTACGGGGGCGGCCAGCGGACTGACGAGCAAAGCGTGTCGTGTATTTCTGATTAACACTCGCATCACCTAAAACCCACCATCCCGTAAATAAGACGTTAAACGTGTATCCCGTATCTATACGGATCATTTAATTCGTAAGACTGGATTGTCGCTGAGTTACTCGGAATAATTGCGATACATTTTGGTGTAATGGTATTTTGCCGTGATAAAAAGATAGATACAACATTGTGTAAAGAATAGTAATTATGTTCGTATTAGCACTGAAAAATGTCGCTGCGCGCCACATTTACCGCAATGTCTATAAACATCCGTGAATATTACCCCGAAAATAGAACTTTACTTCGTTTTATTTTGTTAATTTTCCATTCCGCATCACAAATGCAACTCGCTGTAAATGAAAAATATGAAAAATGCAATAATATTTTCTGTAATTTGTGCGGAAAAATTATTCCTGTTTTTTCATAATTTTAATTAGCGTGATGATGTTTGGCGAGGCGCTGGGTATAGCGAGAATGGAGGGTTATCGCCCAGTGTCGCCCGAGATACTGCGCACGGGCAGTGGTAGCCAAACAAAATCGCCGATTCTGCACGGCCGATTAGTATCATATTCGTCGATTAATCCCGTAATATCGAAGTCTAATATTTGTCTCGCAGTGGGCGCTATCGATCGCCATATTCCCAGCGGTACTCGTATGAGAAATTCGTTGGCTGTTGACACATCGCAGAGGGAGAGAGAGGGAGAGAGTGATAGAGAGGGAGAGAGTGATAGAGAGAGAGAGAGAGAGAGAGAGAGAGAGAGACCAAGCGAAGTGGGCGATCACGTTGCCCCATGGGTTCCTTCTGCGAAGTGCACGAGGTCACTTCCGGTGTGACGTGGACCCATTCGAAACTATTCGACGTTTAGCTCGCACGGGCGATCAAAGACTGAGCCGCTCACTTCGGCAGTTCCCTACGGTGCTGCAACGGCATCTTCGTAGGATCCTGGGCACCGTCGTCATCGTCGCAGTCGTCGACGACGCCGTCATCCAATCGTCGTCCAATCGCCGTAGTGCAAGTTGCATCGAGATTTCGTACCGCCAACAGGAAATCCCATTCGAGGAACGCTACTAGTAGCTAAGGTAGCACCGGTAGTTAATCATCGGCTGTTGCCAATAGTTTCACTGTCCGTAGCACGTAGCTCCTACATCTCGCCGGTATCCACGACCCCTGTATAACTTGTCCAGATGTAGTTCCTTATCCAGCGTCAGCTGGATGTAGTCGAAGTTTATTACGCCGGTAATGTCTAAGTTGCTGGTATATCGGTGATAACGCGGACGGGAGTTACAGAGTTCTCTCGGATGTACATCTCGCCGCGTTAACGATTGCTTCGGCTATATCCGGGACGTCGAATTTGTTAACCAGCGGCATTAAGGTACACGGATATCATATTACATCCCGGCGCAACGCGACGTGGTAGTTGCCGAAGGAACAATGTCTGCCAGTGCGATGCGAATTACGTATGTACTTATTCATGGGAGGCATTTAGGTTCAATCCGCGTTGCGAATCAATCCTCCGCGGACACGTAGTAGTAACTTACGTAATGTAATTGCATGTACAACCCGCGCGACGTGATTATTGATTATAGTTCTCCTTTAGGAAAGGGAATATATAGGGAAATGCAATTCCATTCGATTAGGAAAAATATTATAATTTATGCAGGGTATGCAGCTTATGCAAGGCATGAGTACCGTCGTGTATCTTCGAAATGATCGATTCTCTTAAATTCTGGAACGCTCGTTTTTTCGCTCTCGCCGGCGATAGAACAGCGGTCGAACAGCAGTGTTAATTAGATGCGATTAAAAGGAACGCCCTGTTTCGACCAGTCGCGTTCCAATCAATCGCGTTACAAACGCCGCGCCGGCATTAGCGAGTCGGCCGACGAGAGTACGGTCGCGCGTAATTATCGACCGGTAATCGCGGCCGTGTAATTTGCGGGCCGCCGCTTTTTTTTTTTTTTTTTTCATTTAGCAGCGGACATTTCCGCGCCGAGCCGAGCCGAGCCGAGCCGCCGGGGAGACGTCCACTCCGCGCTCGTGCTCGAAATAACAGAGTTCGTGGGAGAAATTGGTGTAACTCGGCGCTTTGCGGGCCATTAATAAAGCGGCGCTCGAGCGCCCACTCGCAGAACTCGCGCGCGTGTTCGTCGCCGGTTCGCGCGAGTACACCGCGGATACACGTGGGATGTACGCGTGCACACGAATGGGCACTTACCGGGCCGACTCGGCACGGTGACCGAGCACGCTCGCTCACGCGAGGAGCGCGGAGTGCCCCGTGAGTGCGAGCTCGGGGCACTCGGCTTCTCCGTCACGGATTCGCGAGCGGAATCGATGCGGGGCGGGCTGAACCGACGGTGACGACGACGACGGCGACGAGGACGACGAAAGGGGAACAGTCATTACCCCGCGTTTCGTACGTGCGAGGCGACTGCGAGCTCGTAATGTCGGTCATTACAGACAGATATACAGATAGATGGAGTTTACTACGTAACACATACGAGACCGGGCCCATTCGCGACGCAAATAACTGGCGCAGAAGGGAGGATAAAGCGTGACGTGCTAGAATCTTATGAAAAAAAATATTCGTAGATATTCAGGTTATCGATTTACAAGACAATTGTGTCACATTCGTCCGAGGAAGGAAAATTCTAAAAATTGTATGCACGAATGAAACGTTAACTCAGAACGTGATATTTATTTTTTGACATTTATTTTTATATTTATTATTTATTATTTTATATTTTTGATATTTATTTTTTGAAGAGAGATAAATCGTGTTAATTAAAAGAATAACGTTATTGATTCTGTTAATTTGAATTGTAAAGCCGATTGATAAGACAAAAATTAAATGTTTTTTTAATACCACTTTACAGTCTTAAAAAAAATGTCTGATATGATTAATTTACCATCGGGATCGTTAAAACATTTATAATACTTTTTTTTGTAGAAGTTATCGACAAATTCGTTATTCCGTAAATTCGATTTGGATGATATTTGAGGGAAGTCAATATAAGAAGTTCTGATAATAGTAGTCTATAATAAACCCGCATGTCGCGATATTACATCGCGCCAAAGCACATTGCTATCATGCTCCAGATTTCGCAGGAATTTCTGTCGGAAACGCGAATGCCTCGATCAGATCGAGCAGCCGGCGCGAATGTCGGCGCGACGAGATCATCGTCAAAGGATTAATTAAACGTAACAAAGAAATAAAACGGCGACGTTATCCGCGCCGGGATACACACAAGTACATACAAAGAACGGTGGATCGCGGCCGCTATCGCCGGTATCACTCGGGCTATCTCGCGTTTTCTCGTGGCTATCCCGCCAGGCGAGAACCGGAAGTTGGAGCGCACAGCTCTTTTCCGGTGGCATGGCCAAGCGTTTGCGCTCGAACGGCGGATTAATCGCGATACGCGTCAGGCAAGAGAACGCCCGGCACAATGGGGCGGAAAAGAGAAAGATGGATGAAGAGATGGAAGCGGATAGAGAGAGAGAGAGAAAGAGAGATAAAGACAAAGGGAGAGAGGGAGAGAGAGAGAGAGAGGATCGCGCACTTCTTGGATGCATACAAAGGTGAATCGCGGCTCGTATTGGAATTTGTTAAACGTGCTCTCACTGTCGAGATGAGAGGGCTCCTTCTGGAGAACCAGGAGATGGCTGAGGCAAGATTACCGCGTCCATTTTCGCGATGTAGGAAATTCATCGCCGAGAAATACTATACTGTCTCGCCGAAACGTGAGGCATAAGCGATATGGGTTAGACGCAGCTAGAAAAGTTAATTAAATGCGATCGATTTTTCATATTTTAAGAATGTACTAAATCCGTATTTATCGTCTCATCTTTTCTCTCTGTTTTTCTTTTTCTCTGACATCTTTGTAGTTGAGCACATGCATTTTAAAAAAGGAAAGCTAGAAATGTTTTGTGATATTGCTGACGTCGGATCGATGGCATTTATTATAAATATAACACAGTAGAGAGAAGGATTTTTCTTTCATTGCTAATTATTTATATACATATGTATATGTGTATGTGACATTTAATTATTAATATTTCTAGCTAAACGGTTTTTTTAAAGAACATATATGTAATTATATAACATAAAATTGTAATAGTACAAATGATTAAATGAGATAGACAAAGTTTATGTACGGGCTAATGAACGATGAAATGCGAAAGATTACATCTTAAATGGATGACGTTTGACCTCTTTAGTTTAACGTTCCATTAAAGTCGCGTATCTGGATGCGTAGTTCGAATGTTAATCGAAGAATCTGTTTGAAAGTGTAACGAAGAAGAATGAGTGCAGAAGCAAAGCGACGAAAAATAAAGGATCGTCCTTTGAGTTGTTTATAGAGGTAAGTCGTGGCTTTCACGGAATTTGCATAGCTTTCCTCAAGAAAATGGGCACGTGGAGGAAAATAAGGAACAAAGGGAGGGCAATTTCGTTGTTGACAGTAGAAAAATTACCGTAAAAAGATTACGTGTACCGTGGATCATCAAAGTAGGTTAAAATACACTACGAATTGTCAAACTTGCGAGTTATCTCTTTATGAAATAACGCTGAAATTGAATGTGGAGGAGAATAGAGGAATATGTAAGTTACGTATTTTTAATATTAAAAGATTCTAAAATGGTCGTAACCCATGGAAATTAAATGTCTTCTTTTCTGAAGATAAGAATATGCAAGTATACATTGTATATAAATTTCTACCTTAAATATGTTATACAACGCCTTCATATACAATTCAGGACCCATGGGACAAACTTCAGTGGTTGATAGATCTCACCAAGAGAATCAATTTTTGTTAAGGAACTCGTGTCCTCCGACGTGTCCTTAACACTAAAGCTACCGATAATTTATATATACCTATTTCTATCGAACCGGTCGAACGACCGGTTTTTAAATAAAAGTTTTATTCTTTTTAATTGAATGCAGGCAATATGTTTATCAGAAGAAACGAAAGAAGAAGAGAGACAGATATTGAAAAATTGATTATATGTATATTAAGGAAAAGTCTTGAAGTCAATTGGGAAAAGCGATAATATTGAATGCAGAATTTTTAATCAAAAGTTTAAAAACGGTCATGTGACCGGCGGCGGCGGTGGTAGTTTTAGTGTTAAAGAGCTACGTGTCCTTGATCAGACCGCCTATGAGGGCAACCGGTCGCGCGGCAGCATTCCATGTGACATCTGACAATACTAATCTACACGTCCTTTGATTTTGTTTTTGCTTTAATTGTTTTACATGGATTACTATTGTCAAACGCCACGTGGAATGCTTCCATGCAACCAGTTGTCTACCTCATAAGCGGTCTGATCAAGGACGCATAGATCTTTAAGGACGCATCGAAGGATACGGATCCCTTGACAAAAATTGATTCTCTTGGTGAGACGTATCATCTCCTAAAGTTTGTCCTATAGGTCCTAAAACACCCTGTATATTTTAAAATTATATCTTTTCATATGAAATATTTTGAATTTAATTTTTTAAATTATCTTCTGATATATCGAATCTTTATCGCATCACATATTCCTTAATTAACGATAATGCTCTCTTTAATTAACGATAATACAATGATCTTGCTAGTCGCGAAACTAATAAAATAATGGTATAATCATATTCGCAAATCGCAATGTGGAAATTGACGTTATTAAAAGCGTATGGATATCGGGCGGATTGACCGATATGCAAGCAAAGGGAGAGAGGGAGAAAGAGAGAGAGAGAGAGAGAGAGAGAGACGGATGTGTTTACAAAGGTAAATCGCGGTGGTTTTCGTGAAATTCGAACCGGTGTCGGTCGCGCTGTGAAAACGAGAACTGACGCCCGAGGTATGGAGTAGTTTCACGAACAACAAAGGACAAAGCTTCCGCGGAAACGGATATCGTAACGAAGAATGGCGCGCGGCGAGATTCGCCGTTAATAATGAACGTTCGCATTAACAGCGCCGTATAGTTAAGAGTATAATTGAAGTGGTCGGAGAAAGAGAGAGAAGGACAGAGGAGAGAGATAGGGCGCAGATAAATAATGCGTTCGCGCTAATGCGAAAGGCGGGGAAGGTTCGTGCGCGAGAAATTTCTGCACGGTTAACACCGAACGTGGGCGGAAAACGCGGCGCCGCGCCTGGCTCCTCATCGGGTTAATCGCTCTACGGGGAGGACAGGAAATGCACAAGGGCTGAGGAACGCGAGTTTGCTCGACGCTGGTCGTTCAAAGCTAAATCGTGGCTTTCATGGAATTCGACAACGGCTTGCACGCTTGTCGTGAAATACGCGCGTGTGTAAACTGAAGGAGAGAAAGGGAGAGAAGAGCTAATTTCACAGATAACGAAGAACAAGGCGCGTCGATGGGAAGCTGTAATGAATTGTGGCCGGGTAGGATTAAGCACGTTCATTATGCCATAACTTAGCGCGGTATGCAATCGGGTTAAAGAAGTACGTTACGGATTAGTCCGACAAATATTTATTGCGTCTTTTAATCTCCCGGTTGCGCGCATCTGCGCTTCTTAATCTTCCCCCGCTTTGAGATATTTAATTCATCGAGCGGATCGCGCGGACTTGCACGCTACCCCTGCTTTACACGCGTCCGGTATATATTTCATTATTCTATCGCATCGAACTGCGAGAGTGGGTGGGCTGAAATTGGTGTTCTCGAGTCACGATTTACACGATAGCGCGATTTGCACGAAGCGCCGCCGTACAAGCAGTAGGAGAGGCCGCGGAAGGGAGAATCGCCGCGGCGCGGCGCGGCGCGGCCGAAACTCGCACGTCGGCAATAAGGAATTATTCCGTTTCGTTGCTCGAATTTGTCATGCGCATCGTAAATCCGGCTATAACGGGCACGTTCGCGAGAAGCGCGACGGAGCGAAACTTGCGTCATCGTCGGATTAATGGCAACACAGTCAGCCACCCTTTCGTAAAAGCTCTCGAAGCGCTCGGACAAAGTGGACCTGAAGATGGGATATAGCACGCGTTAACCGTTCAAAGGTAATCGTACCTCCCACGTAATTCAACGCGGACACACTTCACCGGTTGGAAAATAAACGCGGTAGAGAGGATACTTTCGGCAGATAACAAAGACGGGTGTTTGCACGCGGCAGATTGGCGTGGCTGAAACGGATACGCGACGCGTCAGGCAAAGGCAGATGTTACGTGACCAAGGATTATTACAATATTAATGGGACATGTGAAGAGGGGACAGAGGAGATAAATAGAAATCGTGTAACGAGTAACGAGAGGGGCGATGAAAGCGGGGCAGCTGAATTATTAACTACCACATGGCGCCAAACTCGCCAGACGACGGTGTGACCGATGCCGCGATAGATTTAATAGGGATTTCATTGATAACTATTAGGTGTACAAATAAGTTTCCGCCGTTTTTTATCAAAAATTGGGCATTTATTGTAAAAGAACGGAACCTTATGTTTTATTCGAAGTATTGTCCATCGCT
>NJRQ01000100.1:204414-247485 GCA_003063805.1 Aphaenogaster ashmeadi
AAAAAAACTTCCTCATAAAGAAAGCTTTGTGAATCAACTAATTGCTTCCTCATAGAGAAAGCTTTGTGAACCAACTAAAATGAGGAAGCAATATGCAAGTTTCTACTTGCACACTTTCTTAATATCGATTTATAGGATTTTGGTTTATTTCAAAATTAAGCGCTTGAATATAAAATGTATTTCTATCTCGCGCGCGCATCTATATAGTTTTTATATTTCATTCGTCTGAAAGTGTCGTGGCTGATCATTTTTGTATTGTTTTTTTTGTTTTACTATATCGTTTTTAATTTAAGATTTTTAACGTTAACAAATGGACATGTATCCGGGTACAATTTCCACCAGCATGAATCGTGTTTAAACGCATAATATGGGATAAGATATTGAGAGGAGCGTTAGATGTCTAAATAGAAAGCCCGCATCCGTTTCCGCTGTAATTCTCCCAGTTGGATAGCAAAGGGTTAACTCTAGTACTGGGTAGGTCCAGTTGGGTTAGCCACAGGCGTTCAGGCGTTCTTTGCCTCCATTAAATTAACCCTTTACGCTAGCAAGTCTAACTCGTCTGCCCACGGGCGTTCAAACGTCGTATTTATACCGTCGTTCTGATTGGCTGTCTTGCAGTTTAGACGCGATAATAAATCCCTTATTTTTAATACTTTAACCTTTACGCTGCCGGTATTTTTTCATTAAAATAGTGTTCTTTTTTCCCAAAAATTTATCTATATAAATAACATACACACATTGCGCAGAATTTCGAGATTTGTTCAGAGCCACAAAAGTGGCTTTCCCGGCAATTTTTTTCATTGTTTCTTATTTTTATCTAGTTAGTAACATACTAGTTTTTATACCTTATTCATCTGTCGTGATTGGTTATTCTTGTATTATTTTTTAATTTTACTAATATTTTGGCTGCGTCTTTAATTTAGGGCCTTCAACATTACGAAATTAGATGTCTGGGTACAATTTCCATTAACACGGAAAGTATTTAAACCTATAATGTGGAATACAACATAGGACACAAGATGTTGATAATTTTTTGTAACATACACGTGGCATATGATATATTTTTAAGATAAATCGGAAAAATCTGTATAGAAAGATGTGACAAGCGGTAAAACATGACGGATCGTACGTTGAGGCATTTGCGTTAATTATCTACGGCGAAATAAGAAATGAGGAAGTTAGCATCACGCAATCGTAAATGTCCGCCGGAAACGCAAACATATGGCGATTTGCCGCTTGGCGCGCTGCACGATTAATCTTCATGATTTTAATTAAAGCTCGCGGGCGGGCGAAGAATTTCGCAAATTGAAAAACGCGTCTAAAATTTGAAGGAAACGGTTACGCGTTGCCCGCGAGCGCAGACGATCGTTTGTCTTGCGTGTTTTTGCGGGTACAACGCCGCCGTGTCTATCACGCGAAATCCGCGGCTGCTTGCGGCGTAACCGCAGTTACACGGCGCGCAAAATTCTATCCCGGCTCGTTGGAGGGAGGGAGGGAGGGAGGGAACCTGCGGAAGATACCAGACATAGAAGACGTCAGGCAGAGAGATGCGAGTCACTCCATCATAATTAGTCTCCTGGCGTTCCCCAAAGGATTGTACCAAGCGCTACCTCGAATTCAAAGTAATGCGATCGGTGATTAATACGTTGCGTATAATTAATTCTGTCTACCATTAGGCGAGCTGATGTGCGGATTTGCCCAAATTGCGCCACTCCACGAACTCATCCAGCGAAGTAACGACGAAAAAACGATCGTTGACAATTAACCGCGTCGACCTGGGATTAGTATTATATACGGCCGTTAAACGAATACTCGTTCATTATTCTCGAGCAAACTAAGTAGCGTTTAATCGACGTTTCGATCTCACGACCTAAAAAATTGACACTCCGCTCGAGATAGTATATGTGCCAAATTGATGCTCTCATCAAGTGTCTATTATACTCGTGACTTCCGTATCGGTTTTTTCTCTAATGGTCAGGTTTATCCTGAAACGACAATCGTTTATCTTTAACGATTGAAATTCAAATTAAATACGTTTAATTGTTTTCATTATTTAAGTGTAACTAATGGTGCCATTTTCGGATGGTAGAGCGCCAGATTCGTAACCTCGGGTTCCCGGGTTCGAATCCACTTGATCACAGAGGTTTTTCTCAAACCGCGCTCTTCATACATTGAGTAGAAGGAGTATACTCGTGTATGAAAAACTGGACTTCGTCTTTCATTGATATTTACATGGGAAAGCCATTCGAGTAAACCAAAATGGCGGATGCTTTATTCGAATGCTTTGCCATGTAAACTCCACGGTTCGCGGCTGAAAACAATAAATAAACTAATATAAGAAAGAAATTTAAAGAGAATTTTGAAAATTTTGTTTGTCAACGTGTTTTTTGTATAAACACGCATTTTATGGTAAGTAATTCGTAGATATATATTCGTATTTTAATGATTGTGGATATTGTGGATATTTTTTCATTATTCCCGAGCGGATGAGAATACCTACATATTTAGTGCTCTAGACGAGGACGGCAGGACGTAATGGAGGGTCATCGACAAAAGCCGATTTGCTCGCGATCAATTTATATATGAAGTGCGTATCTCTTCGGTAGACGGTCATTTACGTTGATCCTTTTTTACCAAGTACTTAGACGATTCCCTTTGTGCTATCTATATTCATACATCACGGCGAATAATTTACTGCGAGGAGAGTTTACGAGTCGTTATCGAGTATCGTTATTGAATTTCACGGTGATGGCGGCCGGCGAGTTATCCAACTAAAATCGAATCAGCCGCGAGCGTCTTTGACGAAAAAGAGTACGGACCGTGAAGAATTCCACGGCCGAGTACTTGCGCATCCGGGCTTCTTTTCGCCCGTGAAATTTGCATTAAACTACGGCGGTGAGTCAGCGCGCGCGGCCTTAATTGCTTACTTTGGAGTGGATCGTTACTTGTAGTTGGCTGTTTTGCGTCAGCCGACTTAAGTCGCCGAATGATATGGCCGGTACATAATCCCAAGTGGGGCTCCCCGGCGAATAGTTCGAGTAATTCGAGCGATTCGCGATACGGCCGGGACGCGAGGCGGCGGCGGCGGCGGCGGTCCTGAAGTTCGCAAATTTTCTGAACGCGCATCTTGCGCGCTTCAGGAAGTTATTAGCCGTCCGATGTTTGTTTCACCAAGTTCGTCATCGTTTCTGCAAAGTTACGCGCTACGGCCGCAGCGAACGGCGAGTTAACTAGCAATCCCGAACTTCCAATAGCATCTCGAACGCGTTTCTCGTTCGAAAATTTCGACGATAAAGTTAATTACGATGTAAACGGCTGATTACGATTTCGGCTGATTTTCAGGGTTCGCGGCTGTCGCCCTTACCTTAAGCTTCACGACTGTCGCGATCGAAAACAGATGCTGCGCGATTATTATCTTGTTACAGGATTAAAGTGACATCTTGTATCTCGAAACATATGAGAACTTTAAGTAAGCTGCTAGGAATAGTTGTGATTAAAATTAATTTAACGGACAGTTGGAAGCTCAACATTTTGTCAGCAAGTCATCTTTTAATTACTACTAGAAAATTTATCATTGACGTTGCGTGGCCTTATTTGTACTATTGGCTTAATTAGGAATTTCGCTGCGCGGCAATTGCATCTTCAGAATTTCAGCTGCGTCTCAGTTTGGCGGCATACAATTAGCGAATGTACTTGGTGAGCAGCTATGCGCCCTCACGTTTCTGAAACGTATTAACCGCCCGCGCCATTTAAGCCAGACTGCTGCGCGAAGTTTCGATCGACTTTTTTAACAGCTCGCGCAATGACCTCGTTCGAAATTTTGCGCGATTAATATCTAACAGATATAATTTGGGAGAATTGTGTAGCTAGGCGCCGTTCCCTTAGAATCCCTATAACGATAACGAGGACGTTATTACCGCGAGGGTACGGTGGGGGAGGGTGTTATTTTAATCCCCCTCGCGCGTCTAATTACTCCGGTAGATCCCTCGATCGCGCGGGCCAAAAACGATTTCGCCGCGCACCTGGAAACCCACCGCGGCTCCGCGAGCCAAATGGCTGCGCGACAACGCGCCGTAATAACTAATGGCGCGCCCTTATTCCGTCCATTGCCTCAATTACAACTTGGTCGTCGCGGTACAATTGCGTCTTTAAGGGCCGCCTCGCAGTCGGATCAATGCCGCCTCGGGGAGGCTCGGAGGGATGGGCGCAGAAACATTCGATATTACCGGGGCAGGTGCGGGTCTAGGGGGTTCGGCGAAGAGTGAATCCCGGCTGCGCGACGTAGTAATCCCTGCGAGTAATCCGACGAGGTCGCGGAACGTGTAAAACGCGCGTACACATCTAACACATCCCGCGTACCCCCACGTCCTGAGGAACGGGAGAAACGCGACGAGCGAGCTATATCCGTCGTCGTTTGCCGCTGGGGGACTTTTCAGAAGGCGGCGCACGAGCGAGCCCCGTCATCGTGACGATGCGAGCTCTAAAGAGCCGCGCGGCTCGTTACTTTCGCACGGTGAATAACCGAGAAGAAAATGGTGAACGAGCGGCAGTGGAAAGGGTGGGCTCGCATCGCGAAGCACCCCTTTTCCCCGACGTTTCGTCCGACGGCTGCTTGTTCTCAAGAATAATTCTGGGCGAGTCCGCCGCGACGCTTCGACGTCTCCCCGAATAATTGCGGTTAGTCGTTGGCACATGGCATATGCCTGGACGGTCCGTCTGAATCGCGCCGGTAATAATCCACGTCGACGGCAGGCAAATTTGATTACGGGGGCGACAATTCTTCGGCTGGATGATTGTAGACCGGTAAATCGTTAGAAAAAAATAACGGAAAAAAAGAGATAAGCGTATCCGTAATGGCCAAATGAAAAATAAAGACCGAAGAAATTAGTTCAGTATTCCTGAACGAGATAAACCGATCGTTATTCCGCGAGTAAAAGACGAAAATAAATAGTCCGTATGTATTTGCGCATAATAATATTTCCTTCTTTCCGTTTTCATGTTACGAGAAACATGTTATTTGTTGTTTTTGCCAGAAAATATTGAATCAGTAAACATTAAATAATATTTTTTACAAAATGGAAAAATTGGATGAGACAAAAAGGGAGAGTGGCGTGTGTGGGTATGGGTATTTCGAAATAGAAAAGTCTCTCTCCGGTCGCAATCTAAACGGCATATACCGCGTATAATACCGTTTCGAAATAAACCGTCAACGAAAAGACAACTACCGGGTCTGAAACGCCGAGAGCGAGAGAAAGGAAAAGAGGAGAGGAAAGAGAGATAGAGAGAGAGAAAGAAAAAGGGAGACAAAAATGCCGTGCATTAATCCGGGACATAATTAAATGTGACATAAACCCGAAATGAAAAATTCACCACTGGCGTACTATTTTTGATGGTTCTCGCTGATGCTTATTTTCGCCGCGCGTTTATGCGAGCTCGCTGCCTCTCGAGTTAGTTAGTTTGAAAGCGCGAAATGGTCGCCTTTCATTTTCATTCTACCCTCATCGGCAACGAGAAGCAGTAATTGAGCTCGCATACAACTCGCTCGGCACTTATGAGTGAGTATTTCAAATGCGATGCGCGTGTGGCACTCGTAATTTTCGCGATGCGATGGAGAACCGTGGGTTTTTCATTCTTTCCTTACGCCGAGACGTCGTTTCCCGGCGACTCAACGATCGTCGGGAATTGTTTTTACAATCTCAACCATTACTCTCAACCATGAAATTTTCGAAATTGAGCCAGATACATGAATTCAGGGGAAAAGGGAGCGAGGGTGATTTTGGAAACAAAGCAGCTTTGTATAGCAGGTTTTTTTTTCGGTTAGTTTCTCCCAGTTAGTTTTCAACGAAGAACCGTCATTTTTCGGACAAAAACGGTACTGACTGCGGAGTACATACCTCGATCATAGTACAGCTTTTGTTCGAGAAACAGTAGGTTTTCAATAGCGAAATAAAAAGATTTGCAGAGTGCGAGTGTTATTCAAAACTGTTTCGAGTTCAAAATTACCTCTATTTTGAGATGAAAAGAATTTTATTGTGTTAAAATTGAGCAACTTGGTTACTTTTAACAATGTATAATTTTCTGAATTGTTAGCGATGCGTGTTATAGATATAATCAACAAGATATACAAATTCCTCATGAAGTATATAAGTTACATCTGTAAAGAATTTAAATACTGAGATTATCTCTTTTTATGTTAAAATAGTTTCAAGCATCGAGCAATACGCCAAAAGTTTACGGACTCACGTATTCTTAATTAAATTATCTTAGAAGAAGTTCCACTTGAGAGCTAAGAGTATTTTCGGACAACATGCAATTCCGCTGGCCGCGTGCTCCCGAATGGTAAACATTTGTAAATTAAAACGATAAATCTTTGAGCATAAAGCCATAAAACGTCCGACGCTTTTAATTGCGACGGACGGTGTTGGGGTTTTGTCTACTCGCACGTGTTTTTACGTTACCGCTTGCAATAACGAGCTGTTATGATGTTAGGGAACCTTAAGATTCTACGGTATAACAGATTGGGTGCATTATTCATTCCCTCATAATAACAGGCCGGGTATTCTGAATACATTAACGCGGAAATTATCAGGCATTCGCGCGAGCGCGCACGAAAGAGAGAGAGGGGGGGAGGGAGATTTTGTATAAAGTGTAAAATATACTGTAGATTATTATAATACCGAATGAATTATTACATCGATGTCGTCGGGTGTTGTGAAACGAGAACGCGCAGCCTCGTGAAATAAGACACGTCGGAAACGACGACGAGAATACCCCATCCCCGGTATGGCCGGCGAGAGAGCGGGCGATGAGAGGGACGATTGGTAATTAACCCCGTTAACAGGTCGAGCGCGTACGGGGGTGGTTCTTCGCCGCGAATTTCTTATCTGCGCCGCACGCGTGTACAAGTATACCGTGCTTTGTGCCCCTGGAATTGTTCGCGCCAACTGTGCGGCGGGCTGCGGCGAACGACTATTACTAGCCCGGTAGCCTCGTTAGGTGGGACTGTTTTTACTGACCGCGTCAATAATTGCAACTCAGTGTAAGCCGTGCGATATAAGCGGGGCCGTAAATATCGTGCCGCGACGCCGCGCCGCGCCGGGTTGGCCGGGACCGACCTCGGCACTAATATAAAACGCGAGGAACGATGCTCGCCGGGCGATACCGCGAAACGTTAGCGGTTTATTCGATCGCGATACTCGCGTTTCGGCCGCGAACGATATTTTTTAATGGCACGAATTATTCGGATGTCCGGATTTTAGTATAAATGTCCGCTTCGCTTTGTAGATTAATAACAAGCGGCGTGGTTAGAAGGCAAGTTGAACGCGGTGATTACCATTGTCCCTCGCGAAAAAAAAGGAGAATCGCGAGAACGCACTTTTTTGTCAGAAAGCATTTATCATCCCGGTTATCTTTGTAATTCCATGATATTACACGCCGCCGCTCATCTCGGCGTCACCCAACAGCGCGGCAATAATGTATAAATGATATATTTCCAGTATTATTACATAATTATACGGTAATTAATTCGCGGGATATAATTACGGTCGCGCAAATAATACAGGCGCATATTAATTGATCAAAGCGCCGGTCGCTTCCGCGCTCGTTGAAAATTCGTTTCGCGATAAACGGAGACGGGTCGTCGCGACGCTACGCGTCCTTCTCCCCCTACTTCTTTTTCCACCCCTTCCTCGCCGCGATATTGCTGCTCGTTACGCGACGTTTACGGTAAGATGGGACATTTTTTTTTCTTCCCGGGGACAGGCGCTTCGGCGCGGGGTTCATTCTTGAAATCCGAGTTTGCCGTATAATTTTATCGTCGTCGTTTTGCGCCATCACTTCGCGTCCCGCGCGTTAAAAAATCCTTGCGGCATAGCCGGCCGTAATGGCGGTTATTAAGAATAATGACTGTCGAGAGCGGAAGAGTAGAGACTGCCACGTAGATACATATTCATGAGAGTAAGTGAATCGCCCAATATCTTACGGTAGTCTCCAGCTACCGCGCCCGAAAGCGGATACAAATGCCGTTTCGATAATCGACCACCGCGCGCTAACTATGTGCGCCTTAATCATTAGGCTTCCCCCCTTCCCTCCGCCCGCCGCCGCCCCTCCCGGCAGTAAACCTGCGTTGTAATTTATGTCCTCTAAATGCGTGTAGCGGGATACCTCGTAGCAATTTAGAGACATCGGCGTTCGCGACGTGCGACGAGGAATCTGCCTCGAAATTCTTAAACGCATTTTTCTTCTAAATTCCCGGAGCGTTTATTGCGATTTTAATATCTCCGTAAATCACGTCTTTATTACTTTACAGCCTGCCCCCGCCTCCTCTCGCCCGGCTCGCCCCGCTCATCCCAGTGAATAAATATGGCATCGCTGTTCGATGATTATTATATATTTTGCTGTGATTAAATAAAATAAAAACGACGGGCATACGTTACAATATTGTTTACTAAAATTTAATCAAGCTATTTAGGATTTTAATATTTTATCGTTAATATGTTTCATTATCGGCAATGCTTTTGCATTTTTATCGGAATAATATCGATGAAAGTTCTTTAAGCCGCATTATCTGATAGATTTAATATTATACACAGATTTATATTATTTATGTATGCGAATATTTCGCTACGTTTTTATCTCTCGTTGCATCGGCTTATCTCCTCTTAAAACGTCAATTTAATATCTAGACAAATCTGGGACAAGCGACATAAGTTTTTAACTGCCTTAATCACTAATTAATCACCCGGATGGGAGTGGGAGTGTAGAATATTAATTATAACAATTTGTGAAACTGATTGCGTGTATTATTGAACATTCAGAATAAGATAAACTATGTTTTGTCATACCGCGGTACTCGATGATTGAAACATATTCTATATGATGATGTATGATCGTTTACCGCGCGACAAACAAACATTATTATTAAGCGCATAGAATGGCACGGCGTAAAACTGGAATATTGATCTTCATTAAATCATCCCTTGCTCCGACAATTACATAACGCGCGCGCAAAATGTTTAATTATATATGCGGGCAAATGGAAAGTCGCGAGCAAATCCGCTCGGTTTAAAGCCGAAAATACAACAATCGAATCCTTCCAGTTTCACGCGCGATTTAACGGGTTCTTTAATTCGCCATCGACTCTCCGATACTCTCGCAAGGCATGTCGATTGCGCCGCTATCGAAATCTACTGTTGCGTCGCGTCCGCCCGTCGAATCCCCCACCCTTATTTCAGGGAATCGTATTACGCGCCCGGTACCCCGGAACCGAATCGTTCCTGACGGAATAACGAATGGCGTAATATCGCGCGGCACGATAATGAATTCTTAGGAGGCGCGGTATGAAAGAGCGGCGCGTGTCATTGCGAACGCGAGTAATAAATCGCGACGCAAACGGCGCAGATACGCTCCGGAAGATGCGCGCGCGCGGGGGAGGAAATCGCGCGCTTCCTTCCACTCGATTAACTTTCCCAATGATCGTGATTGGATCTACCGCCAAGTCGGAAGGAATCAATTACCCCTGCGGATTCCCGATCCCACCCCCTATCCGAGCGGGACTCAACGAAGACGAATCGGGACGTATCCCAGGCGCAAGGAGCCCGGGAGAAGCGGGCTCTCTCTTTTTAGCCGAGGAGATCCCAAGTAGTTTTAATATATTATTCACGAAAGAAAAGGGTAACAATCGTTGCGTCCGCTTCTCGGAGCGCTCTCCGGGTTCTTCAATATCAGCGTAAGTTACGATATGAGTTTCCCACCGTGACACGGACGTGAACGTACGATATGGATCTCGATGCGGATATCCTCGCGGAAGGTTCCTGAACATTTCTTCACAAAGTTCCGTGACAGACATTTTATGCGGAATGGGACATACAGTAACTTCCCTGCGTACGCGGGAAACTTCATGATCCGCAAGTTCCACAACTGACATATATCCAGGCATCGCGGCAAACCGCGAAGTTCGAGCAAATGTTTGTACGCTTCTCGCGGAATTTCGCGAAACGGACTGGCTTATTATTATTCAAAAACGGTGTAACTTCGGAGTCGAGCGATCCCTCCTCCTTATACGCTCCTCGTATATCTCCGCTCCGGTGTGCCGGCGCGCGATTTGCCTAGGGGAATCGGCCTAGTGGAGTGGACGATTAAGATCTCGAGGAGCTCGTAAACCGCCGCAGGTTTATTGTTTTCGCAGCCCCCCTTCCCCGCGCCTCTCACCCTTTCTCTTTCTCTCGCTTACTGCCGCTTTTTCATGTCGTGGGATTTACGCGTCTGCCTTTTATTTATTCACGCTTTAATTACCACCCTGGTCTTCATCCTTGGGCGGAAAGGAAGGCAAGGGGTGGGACAGAGGGGCGGGAGGGTCGGGCACCGCGTACTAAACGAGAAACTTGGGGGTAGGTGGCGTCGAGATTAATGGGACCTGGTTAACGTCGCGCTGGGTGTACGCCAGGTGAGAAATTTGCGTTATTCGTATATGACTGGGGAAAAATGAGGAGAGCAGGAGTAGGCCGGTAGTTTTATTTCAATGTTCCGCGGAGACCGAGATACGAACCACGGTTACGTTTGTTGGCTACCGGGGAGGGGTGGAAGTTAACGCGAAACATTAACAACGCAAAGAACATTTACCGGAGACGATGATTAATGCCCCTGAAAAAAGGAGGGCTTGAAAATAAACGCGACGGCGAGCATTAACACGTTATTCGGTTCGCTCTTTTCTCTCTTCTCTGATTTTTTTTCCCCTTTAAAATGACATTATTGTACGCGTATTCGCCTTTATGGCGAAACTTTTATGGTGAAATACTTGACGCAGTTCCATTCCTCTTTACGGTAGCACGGTGTTCCGCGTAAGTGGCGTTGAGAAATGCGAACGACTCGCGCCGCCTTACTCGAAAATTTTATTGTTCGACGAGATTGCTCGTCCGCTAGCCGCGCTCGTAATTTCGGGGGGATTTCTCGCGCCTGTCTCAATAAATCTTGCGATTCGCTCTCCTTCGTTCTTATGCCGCCTCCCGGGCAATTCGTTTGAATCCTGGAAGCTCTCCAATCGGGCATTCGGCGGAACGTCTTAATATCGCTAATGAACCTTCGCGGGTACTCGCAAAAGAAAGAAAGTATCACTAAATGCTCCTTCAGCGTTTGTTCTAAATACGAATTGCGTCGTAAAAGTTTTATCGTTTGAAAATTCACCTACCGTAAGAGCGCCGTCCAAAGAGATTCTAATTTTCATTATAAATGCTACTTTAATTTTCTGGACGACTTTTTCACTCAGTTCACGAGCTTTCTCGATACTTTGGAACTATACAAATTGGAGTAACTTACAAGTAAAAGTTTAATGCCAATTTCATTATTGTTCGAAATAGTGAGAGCGAGATTGTAAAATTTGCAGCAAAGATGAATTCGTAAGAGCCTCTCACGAAATTATCGTGTACGAAATATAATTATTGCGGTTTCACCGACAGGGCTTTGTAGGCTTCACCGACAGGCAACATAAATTTTAGATTAATCAACGATCGCATCAATTCGCGTCAAGAGCTCCACGAAATTGTCGACAAAGTATTTCAGCAGTATTATACAGACTGGTCATTGTCGAATGACTTCTTGAAGATTCTTGAGGCGAGGCTCGCTCGGTCCGCTTCGTGAGATTCGTGACGAAGCAGCCAACGTGGCGCGATACGATCGGAGTCAAGGGATGGCGGCCGAAGGGGGCAAGGGGCGACCGGCATTCATCTGGGCAGATAACATCGCTTGTTAAACCCACCCTTGCCTCCGGTGTAGCTAGCACGCTTACCTGGAGGGACGCCATTGCTCCCAACATCGTACTGACACGAGATAGCAACCCCAGTCACTAGCTCATCCGCCCCCTCGCACCTTCCCTCACCACCAGCGTTCGCCACCACACTACCACCACGGAACACTGCCGGTATCACCAGATCGTCGTTACCGTCATCATCACGACCACTACCAGCGTCGGCCACTATCACGGATTCACCAATCGAGCAAGCTGCTACTAGATAACGCGGTTAACTGTCGCGTCTCAATTTCGACAGCGAGTCTTTCATTATGCCGCGGCTCCGAGACGTGCGTACGTTGATTTTCATGCGTGCCGTGTCTATGCTGGTTATTGTCTATTTCGTGACACGACTGCGAAGTCTGATTGAGTCTAGCCCGCGGCTTTGCTTTAGAAATTCAGATTTCTGCGAGTTCTATTTACACGCGGAGAAATCGGAATTAAATGGCGCCTCGCGATAGGATCGTTTCGAGAATGTTGCGCGGCGGTAGAAGTTATTAATCGGGGGGATGAGATACGACACCGAGGGGGAGGGGGCAGAGAGGGGCACAATGGTGTTACAGGTCGGATGCACTCTTGTTGGTACACTTGAAGATAACCGCGGCTTGAAAATTTATCGTGAAAATTTACACGCGCGCAACCTCGCGAGAGTTAACCCCCTAACGGCGTCTCATCGGCGGTGCAAAGTGAGTACGACAAAAATAAAGGAGGTAATAATAATAAATCATCTTTATTATGGCTGTATAATGGACGTAAAAAGGATGCTCGCGGTAATGGCTCGCAGGAAAAAGGCATAAGCCAGAGAGCTCTAGTCTCGTTCAACGCGGTTCCTAATTAATTATTGCCATAAATAGCTGAAGAAACACAATTAGCAAAGCAGCTCGCGTAGGTGAGAAAAAATTTCATAAAGTGCTTTTTTACGATAGAACCCTGTGAAAACTTCCTCCCGCTCCTTTGTGCTTACAGGTATTATTATGCCGCGCTTGCCCCCTTTTTTCCCCACTTATACCGTTAGCTATTTAACAATTTGCATCGTTATAACAAATGTAATTACTGATACAAGAGATCCTTGTTGAAAGACGATGAAGGCAGGCGAGTTTTTTTTACAACATTGCAGAATTCTGAATTATTGAAGAATAATTTCAACGATCTTGCATAATGTAGATATTTCCACGTGTCCTATAAACTTTATCTCGCGCAGTGTCGAAGTCGTAGATTCAAGCTCGCCGAAGGATCGTCGAAGGACGATTCATAGGTTCGGCAACGATATCCTTTCCCGCCGACCGCGTTTGGCCGGCAAGAAAAATACAAAACGAGAGGCGATGTCTTCGCCAGCGAGCGGCAAAAAGGACGCCGGAAATGGGTATCGATAGGCGGGAAGAGAAGCGACACCTTCGGTCGCGCTCGAGGGTGGTAGCCCCGAGAAACAATTGTCGCGCCCCTAACGGCGCAGATTTGTCGAACGAGGACGACGGTTCGGCCCTTAACTCCAGATCGAAAAACGGTAGGACCCTTCGGGTCCCGGAGGAGCTCGGGGATAAAATGTTGGCAAAATAAATAAAGCGTGACTGTACTCCGTCGTGCCAGGCCTTCGGGGATCCTCCTGAAAGGGATCTCCAACCTCCTACGCGGGAATCTGCACCTAAAGCGACGCTGAAATTAAATGAGCGGCACAATTCGTAAAAGTGCTCGGCTGAAAGAACCTGCGCGGCCCGGTGGTAATCTGCTTTTCGAAGACTTTCGTTATAATAGCCGCGTCCTTTTATCGCGTCGCGGTCGCGTCCATTTAACGACAGTGCCAGCTCGACTGTAAATGTGCTTTAAACTTTCGGCCATTTGCGGCTGGTTTAAACAGTAATAATTGTACACTAAGATAATCCAAAATAATAACGTTAATAAATAATAACCGTGCAACAAAACGGGGGGAGGGGGCGGGAAGAGAAGGGAATAATAAATAACTGCCTCGCAGTGGAATAAGATACTAAATAATAGTTGTGGTGATATAAATTCAGATTTACCGAGCGCGTATCGTTTACGGGAAAAAGGAAATAAAGAAAGAAAAATAAGGGAATATTCCGACGGTATTTAGAACTCATCGGCTTATCGCTCGCGCATTGATTGCGACGGCGCCGATAACGATTCGCCGACTTGAGCCTCGCGGTATCCTCCGAAAGCATTCCACCGTAACTAAATCCGCATCCGAGGATACTGGAACCTGGTGCCTGGTCGGTAATTCCATCGCGCGAATCGGCGCGCGCCGATCGGCTGGATTCCACTTTTCGGAAAGTAGGACGGGATAACCGGCGCGAGGGGTTAGAATCGGGGAGAAATCATTCCGACGTGGCGGAATACCGTCACGGCGCGGCGAGGGGGCATTAATGCGCGAACCGACGCGGCATCCCACATATTTACTCGAGCGGAATCGCGCGTTTCTTCCCTTTCTCTCTCTCTCTCTCTTTTTTCTATTTGTCTTCGCCGGCACTGCGAAATTGTAGCTTAATGCCGGCTCGTGTACGAAGGCGCGAGTACACGGATTGGGAGCTTCCTGTCCCCCCTTCCGCCTGGGCGTGTCCCGCGGGAATGAAAAGAAAAAAAAAGAAAAAAGATAACGTAGGGGGGGGGTGAAGGAGGGAGTTACGGGGAGGAAAGCGAGGACGCGGCGCGGCGGGTCTCGCACATGTGTGCGCCTACGTGAAACCGGAAGCGGATACGGCAGGAACGGGCCGGGATGGACGGACGGACGGACGGGGAGACGGTCACGGCGGGGTTAAAGCGGGAGAGAACGGGGAACGAGAGAAGCGAGTGCGACAGGGCGAGGGGGAGGACGACGAGGGTTTGGGCCGCTGCGACGGAACCACCGCGCATAAATCCTCCGCTTGACGAGCGCCGTTGTTTTTGCGATTTACGAAGCGCGACAATATTTGCACATTCGTTCTGCGCGATCGGTGTCACCGGTTGTCTCTCGCGCCGCGACGCGAAAGAAGAATAGGGGCCGGCGATAATTATTCAAGGAATCCAGCGATCCGGCACTTTATGATGTATTCCCCTCGCGGAGAGAGAGAGAGAGAGAGAGAGAGAGAGAGAGAGAGAGAGAGAGAGAGAGAGAGGCAGAACATTTCGTGATTCGTAGTTGGAATTCGCGAACGCGCTATTTTCGGTATATCTCTTATAAATTCGCTTAATGTCCGCTCGACACGAGCCGCGAACAGGGAGGAGGACTTTTTAATATAATTTTTATATACATTTTTCGCGAGCTAATTAAAGTCTTAAATTCTTAATGCACACCTTTCGAGATCACAAAATTGCCGTAGCAATATCCGTTGTAGAAACATCTTACACGCGGAGTGTGAGAAAAGTAAGTCGTTTGTAGCGGCTTTTATCGCTCGAAGTTAGTAGCTCGAAAGCGATATCGTTCTTTTCAGTTCCGTGCCGGGCCGTTTAATTAGTCCAATTATGACTAATAACCGCTTCGCTGGCAAGGTTGTGCCGGGGTATACATGTATGCGCGTCCAATAAAACGTCAGCAGCCCATAAAATTGACTGGCGCGAGATTTTGTGTATTTTTCACCGTGCAGCACGTGCGGTTTTGCAGCTATAATCCGCGTTATCGTCAAAGTTTCATCGAACAACGAAAGCCCGTGATTGATAGCGAGTTCAAAGGATTAATAATACTTGCCGGATAGAGAGAGAGAGAGAGAGAGAGAGAGGGGGGGGATTTAAGAGTAAAAGAGATCGATACTGCGCAACGTTGGTGAATGCTTAAAATAATTAATCAATCCTTACCCTCGAGACGAGATACAGATGTCTAGATAATGCCATAAAGATGTCTAAATTCTATCCTACTCTTTGCATTTATTTTACACATTTCTTTTTAATTATGTTATCTTCTTTGTTCCGTGATCTCTGTTTATTTCAGTCCCGCATTAAATAATTTAATTTGAAGATTAGGTTTTGTCGGAGGGGATATACCGCATCGGTGCCGCGGTGTAAAGCGAACCGGGAACAAACGCGAAGCGGGAATCCCGCCCGGCGTATCAAGATAGAATTTCGCGTAGAATTGAACTGCGAAATACTCGATAGTGAAGGACCATGTTGGCCACCGTTGTCAGAAACCACGCGCGTTATTGCGAGCTTCCGCGCGCGAGACTTTTTTTCTCCCCTCTCGCTAAAGAGAAATTTGCCGATCGCCAGGCTTTGGTTTATATGCGTGTGGTGGATTACAAAAAAATATGTTTTCCAGCCGACAAACGAACCGACGAACGAGATTGCAATATCTCGTTGACGCGAGGGGCAATCGCGTTCGTTCGCGGGATCGCAAATACGAGCGCGCCCTGCGATGTTATCATTATTATTATCAATTTAAACAGATCCCGGGATCAGTATCGGCATAATTACGCCCGGTAATGACTTGTAGGTTAATTGAGTATCGGCCAGATCGATTTTCAATAATCCGTCAAAGAGGAACGCCTCCTCCCCCTCCGGGGGCTGCTCGGCTCAATATCGTCGCCGGCGTGGCCACTCAAGAGAGCGCAATCAGTTCCAGTATTATCCCGCTTTATTCCGTAGCTTACGTTTGCATATATCCAGAATGTTTATTCGCGCACGTGCGCTGAACGGCTATTCGTAAGCTGGTGAACGTGATTGCACCAAGGCAGTGAATTAAGCCCCGCGCGAGGCTTATTCGCCGAACGTTGCCGTTTGATGCGGATTATCGAGCGTGCTACGTAATATTACATTGGCTTTACATTCGCTCGTCCGTCTCGCCTGTCGTTTTTCCATCATCCACGCGTCGCACCGCGCCGCGTACCTAATCGTCCGAATCGCGCCCCACGTCGACATCTATTCCGTCTTTCTGCGCGACACTTGAACGGATTATTTCTCGTGACGCGTAAACCGCGGGAATAATCGCGTCCGACTTGGAAAGTACTATTCACAACATAATTTGCGTACACGATACGTCTATCAACTTTGTTAATCTGCCATCGGTAATTGTAGCAGTCATAATTTCCGAGACACGCGAGCCCGACCGACCACCGTTCAGTGCGTCAGTCCCGTTACGTTACACACGCACGGGCACAGACGCCGCAATCGGGGGGCAATTCATTAATATCAGTTAACAATTATCGCGGCACACATCGCGCCGTTGCAGACAGAAGGCTTCGTTTGATCCCATTCTGATGTCTTGCGTACCGGAGAAGGACAAGATTGCCTTCGGACGAGGGTTCGCGGTTCACTTTGCGTTCACCAGCGATCGAATTGCGATTCTGATTTGCAACGGACGTAATTCCGATGTGGAAGTCGTAATAACGGCACCCTCGGCACTTCCAACCCTCTTCGCTCGACCCTCGCGCGCCCCTTTCTCTCGGTATAATCCGTGAGGGCTAATTGAAAAAAAAAGATGCAATATCATCGCCTCTTGGCGAAGAAAACGCGGCGATTTGATTGATTCGCGCGATTGCACGCGTCGTTCGTTCGCCGTGATTTATGCCTACATTAGAATTTGTTTTATTATCCTCAGACATTTGTTTTCAACTTATTTAATGATTTCCAATTATTATCGGAGCCGCGAATGTTGCGCATGAAAAGAATTTATAACGTCTTTGTTAAGTCGCTCGCTGCGCGATGCGATCACGATAAGCTGAATGTATTGCGACGTTCGCGATACCGTTTACGAAATATTCACGCCTAAAGGTGAATTAAAGCTTCAAGCTTCAACAGTCCGATTCCGGGCCATGTGGCGTCGAGAGAGAGAAACAGAGGCTGAAAGTTGGGGACCTTTTGAATCGTGACTTTTTAAAATAAAAACAACCGCGCCGTCGATCCGATCGATCGTCTGCCGTCACCGGTGGAGTTTGCGACGAAATGGTGCGTGGTAAAAAAAAAAAATAGGAACGTAGAGAACTTTGCGCACGGTTTCAAACGGACTGGTCGACACCGACACGCGCGCACGTGAAAATAGAAGCGGTGAAATAATAATATCTTGCTAAACGGCCGGCCGCGTCGAATTTCAGTGATACGACTCGACGCTTGAAACGTCGGTGACTCCCGTCACGTCATTTTGCCGTCGACCACGTCTTGGCACGTGGGAATGCAGTTATCCTAAATATAGGGAACACGGCGCGAATGCTATAACGAGAGAGCCACGGAGGCGCTCGTCATTCACGTCGGCAAAAGCCGCAAATCGGTGCAAATCGCGTCCCGCTTATTCTCGTCCCGCTCACGCCACGATTCCCTAGGAATCCCGGGTAAAGTTAAGCGGGAGCCTGCCGCGCGACTCTGACGCCGTTATTTATTATCGCAATTTATCGCGATCGGTGTATCGCCATTTGTATGGACGCGCAATCGCAAATCGCGCGGGACGGAAATGAACGCCCGGTAAAAAGCACACGGGAGACGCATAAAAAGTCGGAGGATGAGTAAAAGGGTGTAGGGGAAGAGAAGGAGGGAGAGAAGGAGAGGGAGAGGGGAAAGGAGGAGCTGGAGTGCCAGGCTCGGATTTTCCATCGGATTGGTTAACAACATCCCCGTCCCCGTGCGTGCGCTCACTCGGGAGTGAAATAGGATCGGGCCGCTCGTATCGCTCGGAGAACACTATGACTCCGTTCCGATAATAGGGCGATACAATCATTACCCCGCGTGTTCCGGCCGAACGTGAATTTCCCCGAGTTACCCTCGGCAACTACCTACCCCTTTCGACTGTCCTCGTACTCGCGCACTTCAGCCGCTGCATCGGCCGCGCGTACCGGACCGGACATGACGTTACCATCGAAAAAAAAAAACCCCACGAATTGCCCCTTCATCCGCTTTTCGATCCTTCATCCCCGCGGCACGGAATTGGAAAACGGGCGGCTCTGTGAAAAAACGTTGAACTTTTTACGGCACATGCGATTAACCTCGTGACGAATATGACGCGCGCGAGATATTATTTTATATTTCAACGACTGAGACAGTTTAAACTGGGTGATGCGTGACATTTTGCGCGATTTTATGTCATTTGAAGAATGTTTAAATGGAACGAAGAATTATATTTCGCGAATATTGGAAGCGCTTTTCGACGGCGTTGCCGGCCATTCCGTCTACAAAGTATCCCGGCTGCCAATTATTCCGTTTGTGTTCGCATAAGTCAATTACGAGGCGGTTATTAACGTGCTTTCGCAGCGCGCGCGTCATGTTTTCTATCCGCAAAATTTGACCGCGACGTACCGCAGGTATCAGCATTTCCAAATCCGGCAACATTAACTTCGTCGTGATAACGCGATAATGCGATGCGGGCCACTTCAAAATGACGATGTTACGTCGATGCCATAATGAATCAGCGGTAAGCGAGCATCGATCGATTAATCACGGAAAATACGATCGGTCTCATTCCGCGAAAGCTCCCGAAACTCAACCGCCGACGTGCACTTGATAAGCGATTGATATCGCTCGGGCGTTCGCGATGATCCAAAATTAATGGTGTTATTCCTCGCCGAGGAACCGAGTTGATTTTTGTTAATATATTCGGGAGGTAGATAACAACAGCCACCGGGTGAGTGGCTATCAATGGAAATTTATTTAAACGTCATCCTAATTGGATCACCTTATACAAGCGACGACTCCGTACGCGGAGAGAGTGTATAACGAGATCTGAATATAACGAACCCATTTTCTTGTGTGTACCGCCACGTCACGTAATCGTGACTATTCCAAATTTAATAACGCGCTTCCGCGCAGACGAGTAGCCATTGAATTAATTGCACTAATTGATCGTCGCGGTATACCACGTGCACGTGCCGCGTCCCGTTTCGCTCCACTTTCTTGCACCTCATTATTTCGAGATCGGGGCGAGATCACGATATTGATCGTCCGAAAATTGTCTCTCGGAATAGCGTCTTCCGGTTGAAATCGGTTCGAGTTACATAACATTGGATATTTCATCGAGGATATTAGAAGTCGTTAATGTGGCGGAAGCACGATTTCAGACAGGGGTTTAAGGGGGGATTCCAGTTTAACCAGACGAAAAAATGTGATTTTTTAGAAATTTTTTTTGAGAAAACTGAATGATATTGGAATAATTGTTTAATTGGGATCAAAAAAGGCATCCTTAAGGAATAATAAAATATGTCATTTTTTTATTTTTTGAAAATTTTTGTCGTGTTGATGTACAATTGTGTCACACAATGTCGATAGCGCGGCGTGCAATGTAGCAACGAGCTGAGTCATCTGAAGGCAAAAATCAAAAATTTCCTTCAAAGCTTATTCAATTAGGCGGGGATTATACCAACTCGCAAATAAAAATATGAAAAATTGAAGCAGCTACAGCAATCGTAAGAAAAGTGAAATTTTTTTGACCAAAAAATCAATTTTCTATTGTTGATAAAAATGTTATAAATAAACAATAAAATTGTAGCGGTTGGTATAACTCCTGAAGAAAACTATAAGGAATCGAACCGTACTTTGCAAATGTCATTTAGTTAATGATTTTTTTAGTTATCCTGCACGCCAAATTGGAAAATGTAGTTTCGAGAAAAACGCATTTAAAGATTACCTCTTCGCGAAAAAATAGTTTTTGATATTGGAATGGAATGATATTGGATATGGAACATATTCTTCAAGCTTTATACTATTGATTTATGCAAAAAAAATTTTTTCGAATTTTTTGATCGATCAAACTGGAATCCCCCCTTAATAGTAAATGCTGTGGAACAGGCATTTACTCTATAATCTTATAAATAATCTTAAATCTTTGTAATTTTGGCGCGTTTCGCGAAAATAGAATCGCCCATCAATCTTATTCGTTGCCTTGCAAAAAATGCATTTTGATCAGATCTTCTCAGGAAGTGGGCAAATCTCTCTCTGTCTCTCTCTCTCTCTCTCTCTCTCTCTCTCTCTCCTTCGCATCTTATTTTCTGTGGCGCTAGACGCTTTGTACATTGTCTCCGACACGATCGCGGCTGCATGCCGCGCAAAAAGTAGGGCAAAACCGGCCCGTTCCGACGACGGGCCAACTTGTGTAACGACGTCCCCCCGCTCTCGGGGTGGGACATTTATTACGACGACTACCGACGACACCGACAACTTTCTCCGGCAGGATAAATAACGAGGCAACCGGCAAAATATTTTACCCGCGGCGTGGCGGTACGCTGAGCTACGCGCCCTAAGCCTACGTGGGCTTAGGACGCTAGATGCGATTGGTCCCCTTCCGTTACTCACCCTGCCGACACGGCGAGCTACCACCTGGATTTGTCGGGTAATCCGCGAGGTCAAATATTAACGATTCCGCTCGTTTGTCTGCCGACCTCGTAACAACGGGGGGCGTTGTACAACGAATGTCGAAGTTGATATCGAAAATGTTTGCAACGACGCTCTAATTCACTGCAGATAGCTTGTTAGAAGGTTGTTAAAGTTACGTAATCGAAAACCGACAACCAATATGGCAAAGAGAGAGTAAAACGTTGATTTGCAAACCGACAGCTTCCCAGATAACACACGATATTCAAAGAATGTCCATAGGATGTTCTAAGAACATTGTAACGTTCTTAGAATGTTCTATGGACATTTTTAGAAAGTTTGTGCTATCTGGGTTTCGGAATATACCTAAACTCGGAATGCGTCGAGAATCCTTACTCTTACTACTTCTGTTTCTAGTGGCGGATGTTCACGGGCGGCTTGTTTAGACATTGAATGGTTCGTACATCCTTAGGTTTTAATTAGAGCAGAAATGTTGAGCACCGAGGTTAATATAGTTATTTGTTTGTCACCTGGCTGTGTCTGGGCCTCGCGTAATTTTGTCACTCGGCACTAATGCCACATTAACGGCGCGAGGAATTATAAATTCCAGCGTCAAAGCGACCGGTGTTACTATCTAACGAGGCAACGGAGATTTCATTACGCCCAGGCGCGAAGGGCTCACCCGGTATAATCGGATTCGCCTCGTGGAGGAATTGGGGCATAATTTTCGGAAATACCCGTGACCGCACCTGCTTTATCAGTCCGATATTTCGCAGTTTAATGGATTACATAATTCATAAAGGCTTTACCTCATAATGGGCTGGAGTTTCGTGCCGTCCTCTTAAGTGTCTCCATAAATACGTTACGCAATTTCTGTCTGCGGCTCCACGACTGGAATCTTGAAAACAGACAATGACTCCCGATATTATTTAATGAAGAAGATAACGAGGGTACTCGTCGGTAATATATTTCACATTTCTATTTTTTATTTTTCGTTTGTTACGTTCCGCAACGTGTCATGCAAAATCGAAACGACCGTAGACTTACGCCGTGACGTTTATGGAGACAGCAGTAGACTCCTGAAAAATCGCTCGTGACTTCGCGAGGCGAAGGCCAGGAGTCATCGGCCCAAGGAATTATACGCGGGCATAAAACGAGCGGCAGTTAGTATTACGAGAATTGCTTCCTCGACTTTTGTAAAGCGCGTGGCTCTCGCGCTCGAGAGGTCACGGGAGGCGTTTGAAGTCGCCGAGTCTCCGGGGCCAACCGCCATCCGCCGCCATCCCACCATGAATTCATTCGCACCCTCATGAAATTCAAAGCAGTCGTTACGGTCCTGGCACAACGACAACGAGTGCGACGCGACGACGGCGAAGAGGACGAAGAGGACGAGATGGCGCGGACGGTGCGGTACGTGCGCGGATGTATAGCGGCGCGCCCAACTACCTACGTGCTCGCCATCTCTCTCCGCTCGCACGAGGGGAGGGAATGGAGGGTGTTCGATGTTTTATTTATAATTTGTTTATCTTATCATCTGCTCGCGGACCCGCCGACTTGTGTATGTAACGGTGTCTACACGCTGCCGTGCCGCGTCCATCAGCGACTTTCGGGCATCCGTCGAAAGCATGAATAGTCAAACGTCCTTTCCTCCTCCTCGCCATACTTCTCGCCGGCGACTTTCCCGGCGCTAGTGAGGCAGATAAACTCCCTCGCGAGACCCGAGCGAGCTCCTCGTTCGCTTCACGTGACGGCGAGAAGCGCGACGGAAGTTGCAGTACGTTGAAGTCTGAAGATCGATGGAGCGCAAATGATGCAGGTGACGTTTCGATCTTCCCTCTCGCGTTCGTAGCGATGAAACTGACAACGACCATTGACAACCGATGGAACATCGAACGATAGATCTTGCGCGATTCGGAATGTTACATAAAAACGATATCCGGATGGATGTGAAGTCAGAAAAGTGCACGACGACTACTTACAAACGCTTCGACTCGAATTAATTCTTTGCAACATATCCCGCTACGTTACGTTGAGCGATGGCAACGATTCGAACTTTGCAAACTAATCGTTTTAGCGATCACCGCAATTATTCAATTTTCCAGCGGATTTTACGCGACGTACATTCGCTTTGAGCGCACGTGCGTTCTCATCGGAACATTTAGATTCATAGAGGCCTGAGAAAGGCAAGTTTCGTAAGAAACAATGGCTAGAAGGCATTAGCTATGCAGTTGCGCTACATTTCGTGTCTTATATCAGATACGAACGTGCTATTCCGGATGCGTTCGAGAGTGACCTGATCTGACATTCTCTCGCCGAAGGCGCGAGCACGATCTCTGCATCACGACGTGATGAAATTCAAGGACACTTCTTATAATATCAATCCGTAGCATGTAGAACTCGTAAATAACGTGCACAATAGGTTCAGCAACTCTAGAAGAATAATATAGAATGTTAGGTGAACGCGGGTAGACGACTCACAGTATCGGAACAGAAGATCGGTTGAAAGAACCGATACCTACGTTGGCTAAAGCGCTTTCTTGGCTTATAGCGAGCTCATGTTACGTTTTTCGCAAATGTAAAAATATTTTTAACCCACTCTCGCGATTTACGCTCGAGACGAGCTACCAAAATTTCACTTAGGAACGCCTTCAGGATAATTGCATTAACGTAATTCAATGGGGAGGTGTTCTCGATATTCGAATTGGTCAATTATCCGTCCCGAACAGCAGCCCGATTATATAGATAGATTCTTTTTCCGAGCGGTTCATTGGACGTTCGGATTTAATGCACTCCGGGGGCAAGCGCGTTCGATCTCGAAAGGTTCAGATGGATGAATAGCTACTGAGGTCAAGCGAAGGGTCGCGAAATCGCTCTCGTGTAAGCACGCGAGTCTAAGGAGGTCGAGTGCCCAGCTCTCACCGGGCTTCCAGCTTCTGTGAGTCCTCACGGGTTCCCGTCCGTACCGCTCTATTCCGCCGCCGTGACCTCCTCCAAGGTGCATCCCCTCGTTTTATCCCCTTTCCATCTTAATAATTGAGACGTAAGATATCGTAAGTGGATCCTTTGAGTTGGCTGGCGTATTCTTTCGCGGCGCCATAAAAACCGTCCGCGAAGACGAGCGGAATGACTTCAATTTCGTAGACGGTTAAATTAAATTAGTAATTTCCGATGGTTTTACCAGTTTGGAGTAGCATGCAGATTGAATGGACCGATTTAACTTAACCGTTCAATGGTTTATTTCTGAGCAGTTTAGATGAAATCAAAATTCCATATTCGAATGTTTAAAGTAGAAACAGCTGTGGCATGAATTAAGCTCTGTACAAATTATATGTACTATTAGCATGTACTATTAGCATGTACTATTTTACGAGACGCTCTAAATTGACTTGTCATAGCGCTGAATAATTGAACTTATCTTTATTATTGTGATAGCTAAAGTAAATCCCGTAAAACAAAATTGTCCATTCGTATACTAATCTTATCTTTATTGCCGCGACTGTTATCTAGAATTAGTCTAAATGTAAATGCGACGACTGACAAGGTGTAGGAAAAAACGGAGCTCTGTATAAACATGAATATCTTTATTAAATATTTCACAAAAAGTTATGTCATGCCTATAAATGAAATCTATTAACGCGAATACACCAGAAACAACGATCGATTCTACTTCTAATTCTTTGGTATTAAAATGCAGTTGTCATCTAATCTTCTTTACTTAATTGTTAATCACTTTGTAATCGTTCTTGATGAAAACAGCGACTCTTTATTATTATGATTGCAAAAGTAAATTCCGCAAAACAAAATTATCCAATCATAAATTAATCTTATCTTCATTGCTGTAATTGTTATCTAGAATTAGTCTAAATATAAATGCGACAACTGACAACGTATAGGAAAAAGCGGAGCCCTATATAAATACGAATATCTTTATTAAATATCTCATAAAAAGTTATGTCATGCCTACACGGAGAGAATTTTCTCTTAAAATTTACCCTGAAATTCATGGGACAACATGGTATTTCGAAGATTTTTATGCAATTTTCTCTGATTAATATCTACCACAGTAAAAAATATTAATATCTACCACAATAAAATATAAAATATATTTGATTAATTTTAATAAAATATATAGTAAAATTTCCATAATTTTAAAATATGTTAAAATCTTATGATTCTTTATTGTTTTAAATTGAATAGATGCCAAGTAGTGCTAAACATGTAAAATATCTTATTATCAATTTTACAATACAGCATAATATTTTTAATCTGACTTAGTCGCTCATGATAATTTTACCATGCAGCACGGTAATTTATTGGCTAAGTCCGATGATTCTCGGTTTTTTTCGTGTCGAGTGTTACAATCTGCTTGGTAATTTTTATTATGTTGTTAATAAAATATTTTTTTCCATATTTCAGAAATTCCTTTCGTTATCAATAATATTTGACAGATTGCCAAGTTGTTCCAATCTTATTACCAAACATAGTAAAATTTGTAGCGAATTTTGCGGCAAAATATAACGAAAAATTCTCTCCGTGTATAAATGAAATCTATAAATGCGAATACCGGAAATTAATGTTCCGTACTACTTCTAACTCTTTGGTATTAAAATTCAATCGTCATCTAATCTTCCTTACTTAATTGTTGATCACTTTGTAATCATTCTTGATGAAATCAGCGACTCTTTCACCGATCATGTTGATCGAGGCAACGGGATTACCGGAAATCATCTAAGAAATAGAAAAAGATTAATTGATTACAAGACAGATAGAAATATATTAATTGAAATATTTTTCTGGAATATGTCGCATATTGAAAAATTTCGTAAAAATTATTTTAGCACGATATTAGATTGGTTTTTAAACATAAACTAATATGAAAAAAGAATATGATATGACGATATATTAATTGGCCGCGGTGTGTTCATTAAAATCTCGAAAACTGTTACTTACCCTCGGCATAATAGAGGCATCAGCCACTCTCAAACCATCTATGCCGCGAACTCTGAGTGCTGGATCGACGACAGACATGGGGTCCGAGGAGGGACCCATTTTGCAGGTGCCGGCTTGATGATTTTCGGGTCTGGTGTCGTATCGGAATTGACAATCCCAATACTCATAATTCATGTTTCCATTTTTTTTGTACTGTTCGCATTCTGGGATGTTTCCATCTACCATCTTCAGACCATACTTTCCCATCGTTTTTGCCTTTGATAGCTTCAAGATATACTGAATACCCTGGTAAATAATCGCTCGATCTTGAGGATGCGCCAGGTCGTTGCTCCAGATAATCGGAGGACGTAAGGGATCTTTTGAGGCAAGCGTTATTCGACCTGGAATTCATCAATGAAATACATTTAAATATTGCGGCTGCATTCGTAACAGAAAATTATACATTTTCTAATTTCATTTAATTTGTTGATACTTTCCATTTTATTTATAATTGGAATGCAATTGATTTTCTTTTAATACGATTACAGACATCATGGAATGAATCAATCGAATGAAATTGAGCGAATGAAATTGAATGAATAAAGATTAAATTATTAAAGTAGACAAAAATATATATCGAAATAATTTCGGTGATAAATGCTGAGAGAAAGAGTTAAAAGTGTTGTTTTAAAATCTCTTCTGTTAAACATATTGCTATCTGTTTTGCCAGAATATTGTCAGCAGGATATTGTCTTATGCTAATATTGCCCTATTTAGGGCAAAACGTGAGTTGCATAATTATTGACTTACCTCTGCTTAGCGTATGAATATTTACGGCGGTAAACCTAACGGTTCGTTTGTTATCGTACGTTTTCAAGTCGTCAATTCTGCCGTTCGTATTGCAAATGGCTTGATAGCCAGCGAAGAAGAACTGAATGTCCGGATCATTCGCAGTAGTGTAGTTGGACGCCAGAATCCCGGTGACCTGGGCCAAACCAGTGGACGACAATGGGCCGGTTTGATTGTAGAAATATATATCGGCATTGTCCATATTTAGTTCATTTACGTTCGTCTCGTTGAGAGTAAAGTCCACACCGTACGACGCGTGGTTGTGGAGATTCTCGCCGACTCCTGGTAGATCGACGACCGTGCGAATCCCCACGGAGTCCAGGTGACTCTTCGGCCCGATACCCGATAAGAGCAGAAGCTGAGGCGAATTTATGGCGCCGGCCGTAAGGATCACTTCTTTTTTCGCTTTTACGTTGTATTGTCGGCCGTGCTGCAAATAGCAAGTCGTTCATCAAGCCGCGTGACAAGTCATCGCTTATGGAGATGCAATTGCGAAATCGTGTCCAGTAGAAACTCGAGGACGGGTCCACTCACCATAATGAAAGTGATTCCCTCGGCTGTCACTTTTGAGAAGATTTTTCTCGTAGTGATCTTCGTTGCCATCGCGTTCACAGCCACGTGGAGATTTTTGCGGTTCCTGTGCGGCCACAAGTAAGCCCTGGCAGCACTGAGTCTAACGCCATTCCTGCTGATCGACTGCGCTACGGTGAATCCCGTGATATTCTGACCCACCAAGTCCTCGCTGACTCCTAAGCCTACCTCCTTCGCCGCCGTCATTATGTCCCAAGCGAATTGTGGCTGCCAGGGGAATCTATTAATGAAAGTAATCAGCGAGTTTAATTCGTGTAGATCAATTAAATCGACGGGGAAACTATGGGGATTACGTTAGAGGCACGCTGTCGTTCCAAACGCACAGATCCTGTTTAATGAATGCCGGATCAACCACGCTAATTGCGACATGAGGATAGATGCGATACTGGAATGCTTTTTGATGATAAAACCAATTTTCAAGCAATAATTGATTATATAACAGACATCAAGAGGCAATTACAAATTGATTATAGCAATCACACGTTTTTTCCTTTGTAGTATTACAACTACTCTGAAAAAGACACGAATGACTTCAGATCATTATTTTATAACGTAAATAGTCGCGACAAGTATAGAAAAGTATGAGAGTTAGAATAGTGTAATTATAGAAAATGCGATGTTCGCACCTTTCGACCGTCATTGGACCTCCAGTGCCATGATCCTGTGCCCTGACTCTTCCAATTTCTTTATTGTTTTCCGATTTAAAGAAGTACGGCAACACCTACCAAAAATTAATAATTTAATAAATTAATAACTGTACATGATATTACGAAGGATCTTAACAATAATTTTTTCTTGCTTCGTACTTCTTTCCACGACCACCCCTGATTTCCCATTTCCATCCATCTGCCATAATCTCTCGCGTTACCTCGGTGATACGCCATACCATGATGGGCACTGCACCCTCCGAGATTTTTACCCCTTGGCCAACTGCAGCTGCCGTTATATCTCAAGCACGCGTACGATTCGTTCGTAGTTTTGTAGTTCCAATCCAGTTCGGTGTCTGTAATCGCGCGATTGAAATTAATCGTAAGCAGACGCTAATTCTCAGCGACTACAAAGACATAAAGATATATTACTGAGATAAAGTTGAAGGTTGCTCGGTATTTGCATGCCAGCTGTCTCGTCCGGTCCGGCTTCTACGAGGAGCACATTCCAGTTCTCAATTTCGCTCAATCTTGCCGCCACGACCGATCCAGCCGCACCACCTGAATTAAAAACAAGATGCAACTGTCGTATAACGAATATCCACGCAATCCCACAAATAGTTTACAAATAAAAATTATCTTGATTTTAATTGATACGATTAGGAATGATTCTCTGGCTCGCGTGATTGATCCTACGTTCGCCGAACATAGTTTCGCTAAATTGCTAGACAAGATAGATCTTAATAGCCCATTATGTTTACGGGTAGATACATTGATTATCTTACCTCCGACGACGATGAAGTCGTAAATAAGCTGCGGCCTCTTGATGGGCGTGATTCGCTCGCACACACCGTTAATTATTGGGCTATAGGTAGCTAACATGTTCACCATAGACAGAAACAAAGTGACGGAATTGCCGCTACAGACATCGTTCAATGAGAGTCCGCTTAGGAAGGGCGACGAACACGGTGCTTCCGGCACCTGGTAGTCCGACACGTTCTATAATACCGCATAACATATAGTTAGTACGACTAAATATATTGCGGCACTTAAGAATGTTGATCTCGAGTTTATACATTGTATAAATTGTGGAACAATGCTCCACTATTTTGCGAATATCACGGCTATTATTGTTGTGAAATCACTTTACTCTTGTAATCAAATTATGAATAACGTAATAATCTACTGGGATTTAATACGTTAAAGCTTGCATAATTCTCTCGATTAACTGTATAGAATTCTGTAAAGCTCTAATTAGAGAAATTAATTACATATAGACAAATACCATTTTATTCAAATATATTCGTTACCTGTTTTAATTTTTATCTCAAAATATTGGAAAAGTTTTAATCACAGTGAAGGAGATTATTTGACATTCTACTTCATTACGATCGTGTCGAAACTTCGAGTTACGTTTAAAAATTTAAAAACTGACTTCGATCTTCTGCCCGACTGTCGAATATTCCGACTTTTCTGAGTATCCACTTTTTTAAAAATACTTTTTTCTTTCAAACAATTTGACGCAATTAACAAGCGATGCATAGAATATCAACGTACCATTTTCCGTGAATGTGACTGTCGCGTCGTAAGGAATACTGTCCGTTGCGCTCGGCTTTTACTCCCTGATTGCGGTGTCCGTTTTGTTGCCGCTTTGTTATATACCCGGTATTCGTGTATATGCATATGCACGTTCCGCGAAATGTCTAGCTGTGATTAAGTGCTCAACGCACATAACATAAAAACGATAATAACGGCGCTTGTTATAACCCCTGCTTGTCACACTTGTAAATCACCGCGCGTGCTATCATTTCAGAAAAATGACGGATAGTCTGTCACTAAAGTAGTACAAATAAAATAGATACGCGAATGATCATGAAGTGTGTTTCCGCTGAATCCATTTGCATTCCGGAAGTTGGAGTAAAAGCTTGTGCATCACACATAAAACTTTTATAGATGTTAATTTATTGTAGTCGCTCGACTGTAAATCGTTGAATCACTATAGCCGAGATTAATATAGAAAAAGAATATTTATTAGATACATCGCTCGGGACAGTCTAGCTCTCGACTGCCCAGGACGACCGTTCGCGCTCGAGTCCTTCGCTCGACTCGAGTCTGATCTTGCCTGTTTTTAATCGTCGTTTTGTTACAACCGTTGTTGTTACGTGCAGAGTCGCCTGGTCACTAGCTTACGCAAAAAATATCGTTTAATAAAGCGATAGCTAAAAATGTCGCCCAATAAGGCTAAGGCGAAAATATCGTCTAATGAGGCGATAGCCTACATTATTATGAGTATAATTGTTTGAAGTTTTTATCAAAATGCTCTTTGTATACGTGGATCGATCAGAATTAATATTTAGTTGTTACTACAAGCATCTGTTTTATTTTTAAAATTTAAATTATATCGCATTTATTTACGACACACAAATAAACGCAATTCATAACAATATTGTAGGAGCGGATTGTCGGTGGGTGCGAGCGGCTATTCAATATTTGGTCTCTGCTATTATGCAATCTTGTTTATTTACAGTATTTTGATTTTCACTCGGACGCTCTGAGAGCGGCCGAGCTATATTTATAATTCATTTCATGTTTTACTTTTGGTAACAATTTTTTGGTAACAATTAACTACTACGTTTTTTGGCGGTTGGTGTACCAGGTACCAGAATCTGTCTTTGGTCATTTCAACAGGACATCCATGGGTGGTAAATATGTCACAGCTATTGAAAAGTACTATGAACGCGGCATCGAAAGAGATTATTAGCATAATATGTACATCTAAACTTTTTCAATAACTCTAAACTCTTGGTGCATATAATAACTAAAAACAATAGGAAATTGTGGCTTGTTTAATTATAGTAATAGTAACAATATTTGTAAGTTGTACGGAGATTTGCGCTCGTTTCGCCGCGTCTAATTGATTGATGACAGATCTGTCTGACAGCCGCGACATTACGAGACGCAGAATCTTAGGAAATTCCTAACTGGAAATTAAGACATGGCGGTACAGTGAGACGACGACTGTCTTCAGTCGCACGACTCTCTGCGTTAGTAACAATAAGTGCACGTTGTGGCATAATTTCGAATCTAACGTAGCGCTCGATCAATCGAGCGGGATGCAAGTCCGGCTCGATCGCTCGACCATACCGAAGAGAAAGGAAATCGCAGCCTACGGGGATCTTCCAGAGAGTCCTCGCCTTTGGTCGCGTTCTCGCCGACTTTCTTAGGCTGCGGAAAACGCATTGATGGATGCAATAAGAGACTAGATAGATCGTGGAGCCCGGCTACCATATAGCCTGATCCCAGTCGATGTACTTGATCCCCCAAAGTAACAGGTCCAGCGTACTGTCGATCGTCGTGCGTGAACTAGGAAACATGGTAAATTGCTGGTGACTAATGGTGCCTCCAATGATGGTTGTGAGGGTTGTGAGGGTTGTGAGGGTTCTGTTTCCATATGGGGCAAGGTTCTTTCCCGTACCATTGTGTACCGGCAACGCCCCAGTCGGACTTGATGTACGCGGCCGCCCTTTCGCCGATCATCATGGACGGGGCTGCCGTGTTGCTGGACGTTACCTTGAAAAGCAATTACATATTCGCGTTTATTTCTTCTCTTTTAATTCTCATGTCAGTCAGGTAGAAGAATCTTATAGTGAGCTTTCACAGATTTTTATAGATACATGAAATAAGATTTCTATCATGAGGATTATATTAAAATGTTGAATAGAGCTAAAAACAAACGACGAATGTTATGTTAAAATATACTGTCAGATTGGCATCGTCGCACGAAAGCTTGTAAACTTGTTAATCTCGCTTTAGACGATTTATAATTCGCATCAGATTTTACATAAAAAATCTGGCGCATTTTTATTTATAATTTGTATACACGCTGTATATTTTGACGTATATATTACTACATATTTTATATTCATGATTTTTTAATTGTTTTTTGTATTACACAGCATATATAAAATTAAATAAAAACGAATATTATCTTAAATTCTGACACGAATGATAGATCGTCTAAAGTGGGTTTTATACAATGGGGAATCCCAACGAATGACCAAAAACTTAACGACGAACGTGTATCCGAACGATAATAGCGCGTTAATCGTAAAGAAGGATCTTTGTAACGAAAAAAAATTCGAGTGCCTCGCGATCCTCGCTAATGATCGCCCATTTTGGTCGGAGAGTGTTCGCAGTGGGTAACAAAAAGAGGAAGGGAAAAAAACGCATCAGCACTCGCGATATTCTCGCGATCGCAGAAGATACCTACCTGTGGCATAATGGACGCGTCGGCCACGCGGAGATTCCTGATGCCGTATACCTTCAATCGATGGTCGACTACGGCCATGGGATCGTTATGCGGACCCATCTTGCAGGAGCCCGCCTGATGATTCTCCGGGCCGGTGTCTTGGCGCACGGCGCAGGCCCAATATTCATTGCTCAGGAAGGGATACTGGGAGCACGCGGTCAACGGTCTGTTGTTCAGAGTCATATTGTACTTGGCCATGGCACTGGTATTGGCGAGGGACAACGCGACCTGGATACCTTCGACGAGGATCGTCACATCCATAGGATCGCTCAGATAGTTGCCCCAGATGATCGGCTTCGCAAGGGGATTGTTACTGGCGAGAGTCAGCTTCCCTGTGGAAGTCAAGTTCGTTTATTGGCGACAGTTAATTGGCGACGGAACGGTGCGCTAACGCGCGATACATTGACTGTCGAAATTCGCCGGAATTTTACGAACCACCGAGAGCGGAAGCGATTGATTAATCAATTTGTAGAAATTTTCCCGGCGATAACCGCGGTCGCCCGAACGAGCTGGTCCTATCATTCCCGCGTTAAATTAGGGACGGAATTTTGGCCATGATCGACGATAAATTCATCGAAATTACCATCTAATTAGCTAATTTTTGCGGACCGGAGTCCGGTACTTTGGGCTAATTACGCTTACCCTTGCTACGCGGGTGTGTCATCGTCGGTGACATGCTGATGCTGCGACCGTTACTGTTCATGGTGGCACCCACTTCACCGGTGGTTGCGCAGGCCGCCTGATAACCACCGAAGAATATCTGGATGTCAGGATGATCCGCAGTCGTGTAGATTGACGGTAGCATCCCAGTCAATTGCGATAAACCAGTCGACGACATCGGTCCTTTCTGAAAGGCGATATATTCCGTGGCGGACGCCCAAGTCAGGTCGTACAGGTTCGGCTGATTGATGGTCCACGATAAAGTGTACGACGCGTGATTATGCAGGTTCTCGCCAACACCTGGAGCAAAACGGTTTGACCGATTAAAAACGCAATTATCGACTTTGACGTAATACCTGTCGGTGATCCGGTCGAGCGTCGTTTCCCGACGCTCGTTTCCGTCAATTACGTTCAATAAGAACGAAAACTTTACGCTTCTCGTAATTAACGTAGACGCTCGCACCTATATCCGAGAATTAATCTCAGTCGTACTTTAAATAAGATACCCCGAAGAATCTAAGAACTAATTTTCTTCAATGCTTAATTAGTTCACTTTCAAGAGCACTCTCGTTTGGTTCTTTAAGTTTATATCTGGGAAGGGACTTGATACCATTGACGTAGTGCAGGATTACGGATCGAATAATAAACTTTCGCGCGTTATCGGTAAATTACGCTAAATTCTGTCGGAGGATTGTTATCTCTCAGAGACGATACATCAGCCGTATTCGTAATGACTTACGTACGATGAATGGATTGCTTACCTGGAAGATCCTTGACGACTGTGACGTTCACCGCTCGCAGATGTTCCTTGGGCCCGATTCCGGAGAGTAGCAACAGTTGAGGCGAATTTACGGCACCACCGGAGGCGATTACCTCCTTTGTGGCACGGGCAACTCGAAGTTCACCATCCTGAAGATGCGTTCATTGAAACTCACATCACCAAACTCACCGACGCGCTTTAGAGCGCGAACTTGATTTCGCGTCTAAGTGCCGGTAACCGCTCCGGCAAAAAGCAAAGTTCCCCGATGGCGCGCAATAATGTCGTATTATGTCGCGTTTACCTTTCAGCAATGCGTATATTTTGTGAAATTTAACGTGTTGCGATCAATTAATGAAAACACTAAATCAAAACCAAACTAAGTTAAGAATAACTTTTATAACTTATTCTCGGATATTTAAAGACGTTAGTATTAAATCACTAAACTGGGACAAATTGATTATTGATTTGTATATGAAAAACTTATAAATGAGAAGCAAACAAGAGATAAAAATTATGCTCTTAATACCCATGAAAGTGACTCTATTATGCGATATCTACGCATGAGCTATCAGACATTATGTAATTATTGGTTTGAACATGAAAAACTTATAACTTCAGCAAACGAGATAAAAATTATCTTCTCAATATTCATGTAGGAGTGACTCTATTATGTGATATTTACGCATGAGCTATCAGCTATATTATGTAATTATTGGTTTGCATACGAAAAACTTATAACTTCAGCGAGCGAAACAAAAACTAATGTTTTTCATATCCGTAAAAATGACTTTGCATCGTGCGACTTCTGCGCATGATTACTAGAGCGTTGTATCTTAATATAGCTAAAACAATAAAATAAGACCCTTGGCAAATTTTCATTCGTGCATAGTACAGATTTTTCAAGCGTGACGTATTTCAGCGTATTAATAAAAGTTGCAGCGAGTTTCTCTGTAACTCTCGACTGGATAAAAACCTCTTGCTCACGATATCGTGACAGAGTTTCCGGTATATATAAAAATTATATCTGTCAATTATTCGGCAAATATTCGAAAATAGATTTATAATTAATATTGCAATTATATAACAATTTAGAAGGCATTATTAATGTGTGGTAAGTGACGTTTTTGACTTTTGTGAAAGATGACACTGGCAATTTCGTCCCCCATATCTCTTTTAGCTATATTAAAATTTTTAAATGGAATAGATATCCATATAATTAAATTAAACTTTAAATTAGACCAAGTCGTTAAGTGATACTTAATGAGTAATAATGAAGTGATTTTCTGTTAAACTAAATTTCTAACATTTTTGGCACATCTCATTACCGACATATTATATCATATTTTAGAATAATATTAGTTATTACAATAAAATAATAATTGGAATCTTGAATAATGACTGTTAAATGCATTATACGTATTCAAATATTAATAAACCTTTAATGTATGAGGATTATTAAAAATAAATCGATGGGGGGGGGGGTAGAGAACGGTCTAGAGAACGTCATCGCTGTCGAGTTAAGAGAACATAAACGCGTATACTAACTTGATAAAATTGGACTCCAACAGCCTTGTTATTTTCGATGATGATTTTCGTGGCAGTGGCATTTAGGGAGACGTGCAAATTGCGTCGATGCCGTATCGGTCGGAGGAACGCCGAGGCGCTACTCACTCGAACACCGTTTCTGCTTGTGGTTTGAGCCACAGTGAATCCTGTAAATTGGTCGCCATTCAGGTCCTCGCTAATCGGGTATCCTCTTTCGGTCGCCGCCGCGAGGATGTCGTCCGCGATTGCAGGCTTCCACGGAAACCGTTCGATTGTTAACAGACCACCGGTCGAATGATACTTGCGACCGACTCGGTGGATCTCCGTGTTGTTCTCGGAGCACATGAAGAACGGCAGGACCTATAAACAAGATCAGTCATTATCTCTTGCGAATGTATCTTTCATTCAATCTCTTCAAATATCACGGAGTTGAAAGAACTTCTAGCGATCGATTTTTGAAAAAAAAAAAAAATATACCGAACTTTCTCCTTTTAGAGATATCGTTTTATAAAATTGCGAGACTTGCAATATCATAGCTTTAATATATGCTAATGATACTAACTTATACTTTATAGCGCTTTCTATAAGTTTGATAAGTTACTATTGTATCGACGTGAAACGGTAATTCGTATCTTTTATTCCCCATAATATCTTATTTGAGATTACAAGTCTCACAACTTAAAGAGATAGATGCTGAATGATTTAGATTGGTTTCGCCTTTCACGAGTAAAATCGATTCGCTCATATTCGGATTATCCAAAATACTTGAGATAGTCTATCGGGATAGGTTTACGGAATCTTACGTCACGCCAACTCCATCCTTGATTGCCCATGGCCGCCCAATTGTCAAAATCTTTCGCGTGGCCTCGGATATACATCATACCGTTGTGGACGGACGACCCGCCTAGGTTTTTACCGCGCGGCCAACTGCAGGTTCCGCCGGTTGACAGACAAGCGTTCATCTCGTTCGTGGTTTGATACTGCCAGTCAATGTCAGTTCCTATCGGCAAAATTGTCAGATCGTTTAACATGCGTAAAGCCCGCAACGGGACGTAACAGCACTCGCAATAATATAGATTCCAGATGAGCACTGCAACAATTTCCTCTCGGAGGTGCTCGAAACACTCGTGTTTTAAATAAAAGCGATGTGATTACTCGCGTTATTCCAGACTCGCGGATATCTCAGACACGTATCGAGTCGTTTTGCCACATCTCTATAGATATTATTGTAATTTGACATAACTTGACAATAATTTGATAATAATTTGTGATTGATCCACTTTCAATAAAATCACTGAATTAAACGCGTTCTGATTAAAATCAAGCTTCGGAGATGCTAATAAATGATAATATATCAGCTCTTATTGAATTTTAAGCAGACACGCTCAAAATTTTATTTTATGGCATAATTAACGAACGTTAAAAATGATAAAAATTATTCTACGGAAATGTTCCACGGGAGAAGATCGAATCGAAATGAATCAAGCGCGAAGAAACTCTCGCGAGTTTTGTATCTTACGATTCTGATATCCATTTCCATGCTGAACGACAAAGCAAAAATCAAAACCGATCCTATACGGTGAGCATAAAATACTTATGAGCTTTGAATACTCATTATCGCGAGGTTTAAACGCGGTACAGATAACAGAGCAACGGCGCTATGTATACGGGGATGGTCCAATTGAAACTTACCCAGAAACATTGCCACCATACTGGGAACCTCGGCACCCGGCGGTTCGTCCGGGCCGGCTTCTAGCAACAAAACTTTCCATTCGGGTATGTCGCTCAGTCTAGACGCCACCACGGCACCGGCTGATCCTCCTAATTCCAAAGCGACAAAAGTCATTAAAGTCCTATCGTTATTCAGCGCGAACCGGCGACTATACTTGGAGAAAAATGCATCCACGGCCGCGGCCGCGGCGGCGATGCGGAAGGAACAGGTTTTGGGTGAAACGCCACTGTAATTGCATTCGCCGGAAGGAAAGCATCTGCGCGACCCTAATTAACTTTTCTTTTTCTTCGCGATTAGATCCCATCATCGGCCGATAAATCGCGGCTTCATCGCCGCCGGATCGTTCGCGCGAGGAGTTCCTCCTCTCTCGCCGTCCGTATATCAACGTTCGCTTAATGATAGGCGCGAGGAAAGCCAGGGAGAGTCCCGGGTGCGTCCGATAAGAGTTGAAGAGTCACCAGTCGATGGTGATTACCGTGCTGACGTAAGGACGTAATATATAGCCTCAGATTGTTATGTTAATCGACTATCGCCGGATGTACGTAATTTGGCGCCAAAACGGCTGTTATTATTACGATCCTATCAATTGTTACGAAAAGGCTTGTCTACGGCGCATTGGAAAGCTGGTAGTTAAGGCCTTGGCAATGGCTCGTCGGGAGATATGCGATCACAGTGCGCGCGTACATTCTTGCGCTCGCTGAAGACCGATGAAATCGTGCTTTAAAGTGTCTCTTTGATGACTTAAATATTTCTCCGCTTTTGCAAAACAAATCTTTCCGAAATTGCTAAATGACACCATGTGCAATAAGTATGCCATTTGTGACGTATGAGAGATATTGTACACAGCCAAGCTTGACATTTTATCTTGACGCGAAATATCTTATTCGACTGACATTTTATTTTTATTTCTCAGTTTCGCATCTTCAGTTGGATGTCATGTCAGTTTATTTGCATGCCCGTATCTTTAACTAGAACACTGCAAACGGCGAAAGTTCTAAAATATGCTTTGACCATTTAAATAAAGCATCTTATCGCGATGCTTTCGCAACTCTGTGCCGGGCAAATGAATTGTTAATCTAGGTTTTCCACGAGCACGATGGAAACGGGCGCGTTCCCATAAGCGTAGGTTCTCTGCGTTTGCGTGGTCAGTCGAGATTTGCGAATGTCACCGCATTATCGGCGACGTTCGTTTGAAACGGTCACGCGACTGGCATAATTTGTACGCCCATGTAGCGCAGGTACAATAATGCAGGAGCTTCAATAATGTTGCTTCATCATACATGAAAATGTGTTATTTTGCTGCATATCGTATATTGACGACAAACAATAATGACGGGGGAATTCGCGTTTATTTTTCGTCCATTTTTAATGTCCGATTAATTGGACAGATTAACTCAACGGGACCGTGAGATATGCGTTTCATGCGATATAAATACGTTCGGCGGGTCCGTCGCTTACAACGGAATCGCGTTAATCGAATTCTACTTTCCCGCAGATATTACGGATTACAGCCGGGATATTCTAATCAAGAAATTCAATTAGCATTTCCGCATGTGTATCAAATCGCGTTACGGCGACTGCCACTTGCGTAATACGATTTGCCCGCCCTATTTTGTCGATCGCGCATAATTACATCCCGTGTAAATCGGGCTCATTCGTATAACGGCCAAATACCAATGGTTTCTTTCCTGACTTAATGTCTTCCGTGTGAATACGCTTACGTGCCCGGCGTTTTTGCAGATTAATTTTGCGGTGAGCGCGAGCGCGGATTTCATCGCCTCTCATATGAAGTCGCTTTCTATTAGCGAAGCTGATAAATGTCTCGGTATAACGAGGGTCGTCGACGGGAAGCCAGCGAGAGGGAGAATTTTTTATTCCTGTTATTTAGGGAGCAATACATTTTTGCGACCGAGCGAATGATGGTAATTTCCAAATAGAGGCCAGAACGCGTCCGTGGAAGTCAATCTGCATGTCCGGCATAAATAGCTGAGATTTGCACGTCGACGCATGACTCCGAACCGCATTATTTGCATGACCCCAAAATTGCAACGGTGTAAATGAACCTTTCCGATGGCGCGTAATGATGCACCTACTTGATAAGAGTCGTTATCAAACGGGGAAAAATAACTTTTCTGAAAAGCAAATGTGTTTACGCGCTCAAACTTGAACACATAATATATCACGCGCGTCGTGTTAAAATAGTAGATAACTTATATAAATTTCCTTTCCTTTCCCTCTTTAATTTTATATTCCTGCACAAACTGAGACAGTACTCAAGGCTTTAATTAAAGATGTCAGTTACTCTCCAATATCGTCGCGTCAAACACATTCATTTATGCAACTTCTATAATCTTTTTTTTCTATTAGTCTCTGACATTTCTATTTATGCGCCGGATTTCTCGTGAATTATGAAACGAATGATCACGTTATAAGATGTATAGGAGAGGGAACGAGATAGTTGATGCATATTCAACAAGATTACTTCCGCAAGTCAGTTCCCACCTCTTCCTCACGTCCATGAATTTTATATTTATAATACAAGACGGATAAATATTTATTTAACCGCAGCCGTGGTAATGTGCTGCCTGGGAAATTGCACGTGTTTTAACTGTATTAAATATAAAAACTTATGGATTTCTTTTTTTGCTATATATATATAACAAAAAAATATATATATACAGGGTGTATCATTAGTCACTCCCGATCTCTGGAGAATGAATTGACGAAGTCAAAATAAGTCGAAAATCAAGAATAACGAAATTACGTTTGAGCCTTCTTTGAAGAGATAGCCTTCTTGAACCTTCTTTTAACAAATCATCGATTTATGATATAGTAATGTACTTATGTATACTTACGTATAACTTATGTTAGTATACTTACTTTGTATAACTTATTGTTATTAAAACAATTACAAACTTTTTATTTCAATAAAAATAATCTAAATAAATTTTTGACTAACAGAGTATAATGTTTAACCCCGCCAGTGATGATTAACAATAAGGATATATTTAAGACCGACACAACCGGCAATCTTTATTTAATATTAAATGTACAGTATATGCGACGTTTCGACCATTGTATGTGATCCTTATCAAGCTTGAATCTAAGTCAAATAAATAAAACAGTGGTTGGCGACAAACATCTTACCGACTATGAAAATTTACCAATAATGTTTGTCGCCAACCACTGTTTTATTTATTTGACTTAGATTCAAGCTTGATAAGGATCACATACAATAGTCGAAACGTCGCATATACTGTACATTTAATATTAAATAAAGATTGCCAGTTGTGTTGGTCTTAAATATATCCTTGAATTTTTGACTATTTGATTGTAACTCTTTAAAGAAGGTTCAAATGTAATTTCGTCATTCTTGATTTTCGACTTATTTTGACTTCGTTAATTCATTCTCCAGAGATCGGGCGTGACTTATGATACACCTTGTATATATATGTGTATCCGGTTATACAGTCTCGTGCGATAAAACATTTCCGATCTCGTCGCTTTTTCCTGACTTTCTCGGTGATATACTCGTGATATTTCAATCGATGGCTGTTAAACGTGTTTGCAGCGTGCTCGAAAGGGCACGGCGCTACCGTTTGCAGAGAAACGAGTTACGCGGCGAAACCGCGCCACGGTTTTCTTCCTTCTTCTATCCACAAATGGAAGCGAGAAGAAAGTCCCGGAAGGAAAAAAAATACGCCGGCATCGCCGGGCTCGCGCGAATGAATACTGGCACGCGCCAAATTCGTTCCTTGACAATTAGACGTTCAAGTTGAACTTGACGCCGCGACCTTTAAGCACCGCCCGCGTTTCTAAAGAATTTTCATATCGGCGCCAAGCCGGAATAAACCAGGAGGAATTTTATCCGCGCTAAATCAGCTTAACGATGTCTATAATTAGCTCCTTTATGAGAACCACTTTGAATTCAGCAATTAATAAGGGAAATTACTTCCCGTTCCGGACAAACTTTCCGTATACGTACGTTAAGTAAGCAAACGCGAATACGAATTGAATTTATGTTAATTACATTGTTTCAGGGATATATTAATGGCCGAAAAGAATATTTGCATAACCTAGTTTGTTGGAAATAACTTTATGTAACAGAAAGATATTATTGCAAAATGTCTTTACCGTATAATACGTTTTTTATTTTTACTGATATATTAAAATAAAGCACATTTATAGCAGCGTGCTCTTTAAATATTTATCTATAAAATTATCTAGAAAAGGTGAAGTGCGCAAATTTTTTACTCTTATTCGCTTTAAGTGCTGAAATAAAATAGAATCGGGTATATTATTAATTAAATAAACTAAATCTGAAATAAATATTTAGAATTAGCTCACATAGAAAATAAAAAATTTAAAATGAATTTCTAATGTCCATTAATGTATGTATGTCTATTAGTGTATTTATTTTCTAATCCAGTAGATTTTCTCGTATTTAAATTAAATTATCGTACTTTAATATAGAAGATGAATATATATCTCTTTTTATACCGATGGTTTCTCTCCACGGAAAATTAAATAATAAAATATTCGAGCTTCCACACGGATGACAGTTTATACGAATGACAGTTGATTTATGTAGCTGTTAATATCCATATCTCGAGATGTCAGTTTCTTCTGGAAAGTCTGGTCGTTTTTGCATTTCCCCGCGCATGATTCAACCGAGATTGAGAAAAATATGCTGTCTAATGAGCGTGCAAGAATGTCGTTCGAATGGTAAATATTCTCCCCATTCCGCGCCCGGATTGTTCTTCGTTTTCTTACGTTTCCGCGCGCGGCTCGGCGACCCGCTTTCGGCGTAACAGCGCGGAAAATAGACTGCGTCCGATCGCGATCGTTCTTGTCGCCGTTCTTTCGATATTCGCGATCCGCACGGTCTCTCTTTCTCTCTCTTTTTCCTTCCCTTTCTCGCAGGAAGAATCGGTAAAGTGGTAACACCGCGATAGTAGCGGCACGATAGTCACTTCTTTCCGCATGATTTTCCTCGCGACACGTTTCCGCTTCGGAACGTTGAAATAATATTCTCTCAACGCCCCGTGTTCGAGAGTTGACATGGTATCTTAGTGCTAGCTATTTCAGTTGCGTGCACAGTAATTTTTTCTCTGTGTATATTAAATAGATGTGTATGTGTGTGTAATTTAAAAAAATTAATTTATCGAATATTATTTAATTTAATCGATTATCGAGTCTTAGATATAACCGGGAACGCAATTAAAAGTAAATGAGATTATGATTAAAACGAGAAATCAATAAAATTGAGTTTTTTTAATAAAAAACGGTATTAAATTATCTCTAAAAAATTTATATATAAATATATATAGGTATGTATATATTAAACAAGATAACACGAAAGAAAAAAATTTATATATGTATGTATATATTAAACAAGTTAACACGATACACGGCTAAGCACTTGTTGACAGCTCCTTTGTGACAAGCGCAATTCGTAAGAGACGTTGAAGACGTAAGTGAAAATATGACGTTTGTGAGAGATAATGTCCTAGCTTTGTGTAACGTTGGCCAAAGTACTCTTTAGCACCGTTGGGAATTTTAATAGCGTCGACTGACAACGGCATTCGCCGGTAATAGAGATCACGGGAATTGCTGTTACGAGATGTGGAATTCTTGGACACCGATTATTTTTATTAACCTCTGAAGGCCAAGATAGAAATACTATTTATGAAAGTTATAGGCGAACTAATAGTTGCCGCTATTGCAACAAATTATCTTTTTACTACGGTACAATTGACATCGTATTTGTTATTGAATATTCGCAATTAAATATTCTTTTATCAGTTCAGATAAATTATTCTAAGCATATAATACTTTTCAATATTAAGTAATCTTCAGTTTCTTCCAGGATTCAAAATTGATAATTTATTATCTCTTTTGTTAAGTAAGTCACGATATTAATATTTTAACATATAATAAATTGTAAGACGACTTGACTGGCCATAGATGGTATTCTATTTATCACTACGTATCAACCATGTGGTCCTCTACGAGTATTAAATTTAATAATAATAATGCTAAAGCATCTATTAGATT
>NJRQ01000100.1:248075-265677 GCA_003063805.1 Aphaenogaster ashmeadi
ATTATATGTTAATTATTTACTGGCGATTTAGGAAAATTAAAGCTTCTGATTAATATTTTACTTATTCTAATCGTAATCTCACTTATTTTTACTTACCTGAAGCCAATAATATGAGATAACCCAATAAATTCAAAGCTCTATAAGCAATTATTAATGTATATTCACATAAATATTCTACATACAAGTTGCATATATATTACATAATCTACTAATTCTGCCATGATAGTCCAACGAGATCCAAACATAATAGATGACTTTCGTAATGCCATACCTATATGCCAATCATTCAATTATTACTAACTATCCTGTATGAGATATTAAGCCCCAGTTTAGCAAACGAAAAGAAAAAAAACTGCGTTTCCCCACGGTAATAATACTTTTCTAAATTACTCGTCTATATTAGATCTCGTGCATGATGACTGGAGCGATAAGTGGAAAACATTCATCTAGTAATTCCGATATCGATTGGGGTCGTGAGCAAAAAGCGTGCACGCCTCGCGGCGAGAGTCGTGGCCGAAAAAGCGTGGCCAGAAAAACGGGGAGCACGCCTAATTTACGTGTCGCAACGCGAATGTTTCTCGGCTTGTTACTTCCACGAGCACGGGGAGCGAGAGGGAGGATATACCCGGCGAGCCGGGTCTCTGAATATCCGCGATAATCCGCGAGCAACGATAATCCCAGCGTATGCCGGCTGGTTTCCTCCTTTTGCGCGTCACGGGAGTTCCTCCTCCTCATCCTCCTCTTCCCCATCCTTCCTGCGACTGTAATGCCACTGCATTCGAACGAGACTCATACACGGAGGAAGGAGGAGAGAAAAGGGACAAAGAGAGAGAGAGAGAGAGAGAGAGCAGGTGAAATCGCGGTTCTGTCCCGACAGAAACGACCCGCTGTTACGTAAGCGGTGCACCACACGCGTATGTGCGTGCGTTGAAAGGAGCCCGATGCACTCGTGCATCACTCAACGAACATGCGAGCGAACGAACGGACAGACGAACGAACGGTCGCTGATTTTTCCCAGTTCCCCACGATTTCTCCCGTGCTATCCGCGATCGATTTCGTACGAAGTGCGCGTGCACGCGCACGTGCGCTCGACGTATCCCCCCGCTGAAGTCGCGGAGGAATCTCGAGATTACATAGAGCGAGACCGCAAGAGGTATTGTGAGACCGCACAAAGCGCGAAGGTCCCAGTCTGCGAGTGTCTCGACGAGAGCGAGCGTCGAGAACATTGTGCAAGAATAGAACACAGAGAGCCACATATCCGTCATAATCCTAATCGATAGATCATACACAGTTGGAAAATTTGTGTTACACTTAACACATTTCACGTGTCCCAAACGGTGATACAAAACTAAAATTTTTGTGTTAACTCTTAACTACACTGGCGGGGTACAAAGTACAAACGTACTCCGCCTGCGCTGTAATAGACGAGTAATTTAGAGAAGTATTATTACCGTGTGGAAACGCGGTTTTTTTTTCTTTTCGTTTCCTAGACTAGCTTAATATCTCATACAGGATAGTTAGTAATAATTGAATGATTGGCACATAGGTATGACATTACGAAAATAATTTAACACAAGATGAATATGTTCAAAAGTAACAAATACTGTATAAAAATTAACACAAAAAAATGTAATATTTTCATTTAGAAACAAATTGTGGAAGCATATTTCTTCAGTAAAATTGACATTTATAATATGTTAAATTAACACGTACATTTTATTCATTTTAGAATTTACGTTTTAAAACCACATTATTTTTATGTTATTTGTTTATTTACTCGTAAATTGTGTTATTTTAGCACTAAGAAATGTTGAATATCAATTTAACACAAAATATTCAAATAACGTAATCACATTATATTAAATTGACACTCGGATATGTCAGAAATTCAACACGAAAATTTTAACAAGGGCCGGTTTTAACACAAATACAAAGTGTTTTTTACTGTGTAGGATAATACGAATTTCTTTGGCCTGAGGACGCAGATAGCGAATTAGCGAGAATACGTAGAATGATTCGGCAGAACGTAGCGAGAAGCGTTTAAGAAAAGGCGAGCGTGCCAGAAGTTTTAAAACCGATAGCTAATAAAGTGTATTGTGACTAAGGCAAGGTGCCTAAGCGGACAATTTTTGTAAAAGTGAAGATATAAGGCGAGCGTGCCGATTAATCAAAATCGGAGTTGGACGGTTAAAGTGCGAGTGCTCCGATTTTTCGATATCGGAGTTCGAGCCTCATTGCGAACTTTTCATGTATTCAAACTCATTCCGAAAGTGTATATTGTTTAAATTAAATGTTCTGACATTACATGTGTGTTAACTCTAGATTACTACCCTTTTTTGTCTCCGTCGGTCTGGGAGACCTGGACCAACTTATCCGTTCATATCTTATTGTTAGGCACACTGAAAAAAAAATTTGTGTGAATTACATGATTATGCTGGGGTTTTTTCCAGCATAATCATGCAATATTGCTACTTACATGGAAAATTGCAAGTGATTACAAATGATTTCACATGAAATTACAAGTGATTTTTGCATAAAAATAGTGATTTCACCTATATTTTACCATTAATATGTATTTTCACTTAAAAAAATCTGGAAAAAAAAATTACAGTGATAATTAGGTAATTTTCCGGTTTTGAACAAGTAATTTCCATGTAAAAATACATGGATTTTTTTCAGTGTAAACATTAATATATTTAACATCAAATAACTTTTCTTCGCCAAAAATGATTAACAATAAAATGATTTTTGTGACACAATTGGCTTCTTTATTGAGTAAAAATTCACATGAATTTTTGTGAATTTTTACTCAATAAAGAAGCCAATTGTGTCGAAGAAATCATTTAATTATTAATATATTTCTTTCCTCGTTTTTTTAAATCAAAACGCCAAAGCCTGCTTAAACGAACTATATATATAAGTTTCATTTTGGTACCATAAATAGGTAAAAAGTGATAAAGGATTAAAGCAAAGACAAATTTTTGTATAGCCGGAAAAATCATCTTTCTGGAGTCTCCCAGACCCATGGGTAGTAACCTAGGGCTAATCATCATTAAGCCATCCGAGAAACTAAGAGCCTTACAATTGTGTCTCTCGCCTCGTTTCGCTCGTCGAACGTGCGCCTCGGTGCGTGAAACGTTCGCGCTACTCGCCAGCGCGATATTCGTCGATTCGTATCTTTACGACCGCGCCAACTAGCTCGCGCCCGACTGCAGTGTTTGCTTATCGTTAGACGGCATTTACGTCCAACGCCGTCGCGCGTACCGCCGCGGCTTCTCGGTCAAGGGTCCGTGATTTATCGCCGCGCGCGAGGAAAGTATACCTCTTCTCCTTCTCCCTCTCGGGCCCGCGATCTCGCTTCGTCCTTCCCGAACCGCGGATTTTACGTATGCGCCACGCTACGCTCGCTTCCTTACAACGTACCGAACGTACGTGCAATTCTCGCGGTTCCCGCGTGCACGACGGCGGCTTCCTCGACGACGCGACGTACGTTACGTGAGATGCAGCGATAGCGGGGCCGAGCGGTTAGCGATCGAGCGAGGTTCCGCTCTGTGCTTCCGCTTCCAAAATCAACTCCATTTATTCGGGCTCGTCCTGCGCCGCGCCGCGCCGGTACGTACCCTGTCCCGTACTTGCGGCTGCGCGGCCCGTCAATCGCCGACGCTGACATTAATACGTGACTCACCGATCGCTATGCGCCACTGGAAATAACGTAATGGGAAACGAGCGGCGCGTGAGACTCCGCGCGACAGATCCGCAATTTGTACTCGTCTGGAAAACAAGCCTCGACGATCGTGACGTGCGTCGGTCGCGCGTACGTGAGTGTGTGTGTTTGTGTGTGTGAACATAATTATGTATCTTAAGTATTTTTTTATAAAGCGTGAAAATAAATGATGCAACCTCGCCGGCGAAGTAGCGTATTTATAAGGCCATTATATCCGAAATATTCGTATTCGCATTTTCGAATATTTAACATGTAAATTATCGACCAATTTAGCTAATTATCTAATTTAGCTGAATTAGCCAAATAATCTAAATAGCTAAATAGCGAATTAAGCCTGACGTTTCCTGTATTAACCCTTTGAAGCATGGTGGGATCCCACAATCCCACCTTTTTCCCCTTCATTTTTAATTATTTAAACTATGTTTTTGATCTTTTCATTGATTTTTTGTACTTTTAAGATCTATATGATGTTGACAAACATATAAAAAATGTGAAGAATCAAATTTTGTTAGTTGTAACAATGCTATAAATAAACAAATTGTGAAAAATTGCATATTTTTCAGAAAAAATGTATTTTACAATGATCTATAAGTAATATTGTCATGAAACTTGCATACTTTAGGTTTTTGGGATCGCTGATTACAAATCTGAAGTCAAAAACGTAAAAATATCTACTTTTATGTAAATAGATTAATTTTTTAAAATTTCGGACCGCCATTTTGGATCCGTCATTTTAAATTTTGAAATATCGACCTCAGATTCGTAATCAGCAACCCAAAAAACCTATAAGTACATAAGTTGCCTGTAAATTAACAATAAAGAAAAATGTGTGCTTCAAAGGGTTAAATGATTCTTCAAATGATCAAACATTTGAAGCCTGATAGTTAAATTGGATGCTTATTGTTAGAATAACTTGGAAATTTGAGAAACGTGGATGTTAATGAAGAAATGCAACATATTTAGAAAAAAAAAAGAATATGTACATCAAAGGGACGTCAGTGGTTACTTCATTTACAATTTCGCTTGGATTCGTATAAATTACCGTAAGCGGTATCGCGGACATCGGGAGATGCGTACGGCGTGGCGGATATTAAAATCGTGAATATTTTATTCAAGATCCGATATTTAATTATTAAAATGAAGCGCGGGAGCGGGAGGAATCTTCTTCCTCTATCTCCGCCGAGAGCGGATCGATCTCGACGCGTCTAGCGCCGACTTTTCCGACAATATTTAGCGCGTCGCGTTTTGACGCGTTGCAGATGCAGAATGATGCGCGTTTATTCCGCTCGGCTGCCGTTTTATTTTCTGGCTGTGCAGGCAGCCGTGTTTGATCGGCGAAAAATGCGGGGGGAAAAGTCGCGCCCCGTCGAGGGAAAAACACGGGCGATCCCGCTGCCTGTTATTGCCGTGAAAAATTGCAAACTTGGGGTCCGCAGACGTATGGGGCTCGCAGAGATACATATATATTGTACTTATTATTTTATTAGTTTGTTATGTATATATATTATATATTTATTAATCTACTGCGTAAATATGTTATGCACATCCGTCATGAAATATATATATACAGCAACCTGTTAATATCACGAGTGATTTTTTTCACTTTTCGGATAAAAAAGGAGTATAGGATTTTCCAATAAGAGCTACCGGATGTTTTTAGGTTTTGTTTGAAATGCGGCAACACTGTTCGATGTTTGTGTTGGATATCTGTCATCTGTAGGTCATTACAAATTACAATTTTAGTCATGGAGCGAATTGACATTCTCGGATTTTCACGAACCGCGGCAATATTTTCAGCTGAACGTTTTGAACGAACACGCACAGGCGTCGATACATCTTTTACAGATCCACACTGAAAGAAAGACTTGGTTATAAAAATCCAGGCTTAGTTAATGTTACCAAGCGCCTTGATGAAATAGTTCCAACTAAATTAAACGTATAATAAGTATTACATAATTTAGTTATCTCAACTAAACAAAATTTGCTCTTTTACAATTATTACAAATGTTTATAATTATTACAAAATGTTTTGTTATTATATTATTATTATAATCGATAATAATAATCAAATACTTCAAAAAAAGTATACTAAATGCATCTCGCAAGTTTACTAAGAATTTTTTTTTCAGTGCAGTTTCTTCGAATTTATGCACTATATTGCGAATTGTATTCTCTGTTGGGCGATTATGTGGATCGAAAAAAAATCACGAATTTTGCGAAATGTGTTTTTTACAGAACACGAATTTTCGTAATAAGTTTTAACGATATGAACACGTTGTTCCATAATTTTAGTCATTTATCGCTCCATGACTAAAATTGTAATTTGTAATGACCTACACAGATGACAGATATCCAACACAAACATCGAACAGTGTTGCTGCATTTCAAACAAAACCTAAAAACATCCGGTAGCTCTTATTGGAAAACCCTATAGCATAGAATATAGATAAACAATTTTTTCGTTGAGCCTATTATGATTTTTTAAATCTCTAAAGCTAATTCTTCTAGCACCGCTGTTTACTTTTCAAAGAGACCGAAGTCCCGAATTAATTTGTTTCTCGCTCTTAAAAATTACTGATCGCATTCCGTCTCGGTATTCCGATTCGGTTCCCGCGAATAATCCGCTAATGCCAGCTCGCGCTGCAGTCGTCGCGCGTATTAACGAGCCGCGACAGATCGCCAAAACGTATAAACAAAATGCGGGACGGGCGCGCGCGTTCGCGCATGGGCGATCGCGTCGCCGGTACGAATTATCCCGAAATGCAAAGAGCGTATAAAATTCGTTGAGCCGTTTAAATCACATTATGCGCCGGCCTCTCCGCATCGCTCGCGCTGGCGATCTGCATCCCACCCTCCCCCTCTCTCCCTCACCCACCGTCCTCTCTGTCTCTCTTTCTCTCTCGCCCCCCAACGAATTTTGCCACCTTCGAGGATTTATATGTCCCGACAGGCCGGGACAGGAACGTATGGAATAATGGAACGCAGCTTCATCGGTGTAATGACGCGACGGTCCGCGTCGAACGAGGTGGTTTCGACAGAGGGATAAAGAGAGAGAGGGGCAGAGGGTTGGCGCGGCACGGGGGCGGTAATTAAATTAATGATGCAATAATCACGCGCCTCGCGACCGAATAAATAACGGTCTGTATTAATATCGCATCCGAACGGGATACGCGGTGCGTAGGAACGATCATGCGCGTCGAATTGCATTTTCGCCGGCGAGATCGCGCCGCGCTCCTGTAAACGACAAATAACAATTACCACCGGTTGGGCCACGGGCGACGACTCGTGATAACTGTGTTTGGCCATGGTAAACATGTAAACGCCACCGGAAGGTTTATAGTGTTTTTTTCCGTTTCGTTTTCGACGGGGGCGGAATTCGCTGCGATGAGAAGCGCGAGGTGCCCTCCTCGTTTCCATCTCTCCCCTCCTCCCCCCCCCCTCCGTGAACTGTCGATCTTCCTGCGAGCGCTCCGTTTAAACCGAACTATTCCCAATTACTTTTTAATTAGTGCTTTAATAGCTTGTTAAATTTTCGCGAACAATTCGTGGGAAATTGTGTATTGTTACTGCGGATGTTACGCTATGAAAATGTTTCCTGCTCTTTCATTATTCCGGCTGTGGAGGGGTAAAGGGGTCAGGGGGAGGGGTTACATAACATAAAATGTTGCAAAACGTTTTATGGTGATTATTTCATTTGCTAATGCGTTACGTTGAATATATTTATTCATACGTATTTCTTCGTTTCTCATCGGAGGAACGAGCGCAACAGCCTTTTTTTCTCCCCTCTTTTGCAGCGAGAATGCGAAATAAACGTTGCGCGAAAAAAAAACATTTGTTATTCCGATGGATTTTTCGGGGTTTAGAGATCCTTGCGTTATACTGCGAAAAGACTACGTTCACGGGGGTCGCATATAAACAGCCGGCGCGCACCGGCGGTATTCATTTTCCTCACTTTGCGCTTTTTTCCGAACCGGTGTTTTATCTTGATTTTCTAATCCATCTTCTGCACATTCAGGCGACCCCGGAGCGATAAAGGCCGCTTATTTTCCGGATTGTTACAAGTGCACCTTCATCATTCTTTACGTCGACTGTTGGCGGAATAATAAGCTTTCGCCTCGGTTCTCTCGACGCGAGATTTCTCGCGTCTCACGTCTCCCCCTGGCCCCCCAGCCCCCTCTCCCCGGTCGATCGCTTTGAGCATAATTTATATTTTTAACTGAGATGTTACGACATCCTTGCAATTATTTCAATTACACTGCGTCACGCCGCGCCATTCATATCGGGATTTTATTCAGCGAAGCTTTATCGCGACAGCGGCTCGGGGCTCTAATGATAATGACAAAACCCATTTTCTTTCCTTTCCAGTCGACTCGACCCTTTTACTCGGCGACCCTCCAACTTCTGCTCCGAGCATTGCGCCGTTATAATTATTCCGCGAGCTTCTTTCTTCCGACCGGGCATTGACGGAATAATTAATAAGCATCACGCTAATTACTCAGCGACGGTATTATTAATATTTTCTCCTCACCTCTCGCGGTAATACACCCGCGGTCACCGACGTAACGATTAATCATTTCACACAGGTACGGCTCTCTCGCGCGTTTATTTCTGCATCCGCGCGTCCCTTAGACGACACACGTTTATTCGGAAAAACCGCACGCATCGCATCCTTACACAGTATAACTTCGGAGCGTCGCTCCTCTAATTAGAAGCACAGCAATCGTAATAATACCCGAGGGAACGGAGAGACTTTCCACGTTCATTATATCTTTATCTCCACGTTTTTCTCCCGCGCCGGCGTGTCCTTATACTTACAGGGTGCAGCGGGGGATTCTCGCGGGGCGGAAAATTCGGGCCGGCAAGAGGGTCGCGGTCGATATCACGAACGAAGCGCGGTCATCCATGCGGCGACCGGATAACCGGTCGAGTCACTGAAAAATTCCATCTTCCCGTCCGGATATCCCGGGAGTCCTATCGGGAATAATCACCGAAAGGGAAGCAAAGAAAATTAGTTTCGATCGCTCGATCCCGAGTTCGGGTATCGTCCGCTCCCGACCGGCGAATTTCCGGAACGGGATTTACGCGACGGGTTTTATCAACCGCATACTAAAATATTCAATTATGTGCTCCACCTTTCCATCCCCTTTTTTCCTCCTTTACGGCCCAGACTCCGCGACCGGGCTCGCCGAATGTAAATGTCGAAAGTCGCGACGAATAGCGCGCCGCGTGTCGGGGGACTTACTATTAATCCTTTGTTCTCCCCAGCGGGGAAAACACTCGCGAGTTCTCGAGTTTACACATTATTGCCGTTACAACGGGCGACAGCGAGAAGTATTAATTGTATAGAAAATTAGTCCCCGAGCTGAGAAGCGCGCGCGCTCGTTCGTTTGTACCTAACGTTCGTCAAGTAACGCTTGTTAGAAAATCTGATTTGAAAAGTGTACACGGAGAAAATCTTATATTAAATATTACTATGTATGGCAGTAGTCGTGGACCATTGCTGGAATTATAAAAATTTTTATACTATGTTATTATATTAATAATTATTCAACTCTTTTGTGAAAACATAGTAAAAATTTTTATAATTCCAGCATGGTCCACGGCTACTGCCATACATAGTAATTTTTAATATAAAATGTTCTCCGTGTATATATATATATATATATACTATATATAATATATTGATATGTATATATTATATATGCACGAGAAGAATGGTTTCGCTAAAATGTCTAAAAATTTTACCAGATTTGAGAATAATTTTGTTGGACCATCAAAATAATTATGTGGGACCCCCAAAATAGTTGGTAGAATATCAAAACTGTTTGCAGTATTATCACCATTCTTAAGCGTCCTACATAATTAATTTTGATGGTCTAGTAAAATTATTTTCAGATCTGTATCTGGCCAAAATTTTAGATACTTCAGCAAAATCGTTCTATCCGTGTGTATATATGCGTTAAGAATCGTTAGGTGCTGATATATGCCAACGTCGTTAAATTTACGAGCGAATCATCAGTTGTTTTTCGTTCTCCCGGTGAATTATGTATCCCCGGTAAATATTTCATTAATACAATCAAGCTATATTGGTGCGGATATCGTGCGCCGATTGAGCCATTGCGTGATAGCGTGCGATTATATCCGTTTATATTGTATTATTGTGTTATATTATCAAAGTACTATTTGCTAGATATATAGGACAACAGTAATGTGCAAGTACTACGAATAATCACCGTGTATATTTGTCTGAGTTATTAATGCTCCATCATTTATGGATTATGCATTTCTCGTTGCATTTCCCGTTTTTAGAATTAGTTTTCCATTGTCTAAAAAAAATAGAGAGAAAAGGAAAATGGGTTATGGAGCGGCGTTTCGACACGTCGCGTGCAGCCACCTCCATCTCTTTGAAGGTTACGCGTTATTTTATATGATTTCCAATTTGCGGTTCGCTGACTTTCACACATAATGAATGGCATTTACGAGCCGCGTCTAGCTTCCGCTACGCCGTGAACCGAGCCGATTTGGTCTGTTTATCAAAATCGGCAGCCTTTCGTAAAGTCGCGTCCAGGTAACGGTCGGCGCTGATCGGCGAAACAATTTGTTGTTTGCACATTTTCACGAGATACCAGCTCGTTACTGTAATAAGGCCGACCTGATTGTTATCATGCGCTCGGATCAATACTCGAACCGGTTACTCGATCACACGCGTATGCAAGAAGCACACAAGGATACATTCCAATTACGTCGATCAATTTCACTTGTCGATTAGAAAATCACCGACCGTTACTTTCCTCGACTCTTCCTTTCAACGGCAACGTAGTAAATAGCCATTACACTCTTATCCTTAATTAAGCGGCTGATAGTTTCTGCTATCGTTTTGTGGAACGATAGTTTCTAAACGATAGCTTCATTAAAAAAACACACTAATGCAAACAAGAAGAATCGCATGATAATTGACTGCATGACAGATGAGCCTGACTTCAACGTTTGAAAGACATCGGCGTTTTGAAAAAAAACCGTGACTGAGAGATCTTGTTTTTCAAGTTTTAAATTTATATTGATTTAAATCTATTGAAGTTATTAATTCTAGAATACTGATTATAACTGTCAAACGACAGTATCAAGAATTGGCGCATATATTTTAAAACATTTTGGAAGGTTTAAAAAATGATAAATGGTCTCTTGTTAAATTCGTCTACGACGCCGTTTCTACAGTAATTTGATCGTGATAGCGCAAAAAATTCCGCGATCAGTGTTTGATGAATAACCGGGAAAATCTAAAGTCATTAGTGCCTAACTCGGCACACTTTAATGATGCGCATGTTTTGGAGTTAATCGGCAAATTAAGATCTGTTTACTCACCGCCGATAACGATAAAATCGTAGTAGTACTCAGGCGGATTCGTCTGCCTCACACGCTCGCACGACTGAGTTACCTTGTCCTGGGACCGTACGAGCATATCCAAGATTGTCATAAACGCCAAGTACTGTGATCCCGAGCAGACTTGGGAAAGGCTCGGTCCGAGATGAGACACCGGGCATGTTGGGCCGATTGATAGATCGTTAAACGACATTCTGCGAACAATGGTTAGTGTAAAAAGTCTGTCGCAGCTGAACGATAATCGTATTGTTACACGGAAAGAACGATTTTGCAAAAGTATCTAAAAATTTGGCCAGATATATACTGAAAAAAATATTTGTGTGAATTACATGATAATGCTGGGTTTTTTCCGACCCAGCATAATCATGCAATATTGCTACCCACATGGAAAATTGCAAGTGATTACAAGTGATTTCACATGAAATTACAAGTGATTTTTGCATAAAAATAGTAATTTCATCTATATTTTACCATTAATATGTATTTTCACTTTTAAAAATCTGGAAAAAAAATTACAGTGATAATTAGGTAATTTTCCGGTTTTGAACAAGTAATTTCCATGTAAAAATACATGGATTTTTTCAATGTAGATATGAAGATAATTTCATTAGACCATTAAAAGTAATTATATAAGACGCTCAAGCGTGACGATAATGCTACAAAAAGTTTTGATGTTCTAGCAACTATTTTGGGCGTCTTACAGAATTAATTTGATGGCCCAACAAAATAATTTTCAAATCTGTATCTGGTCAAATTTTTAGATATTTCAGCAAAACTTTCTTTCGTGTGCGTTACGATGGACCTGTATTTATTTGTATAATTATAAAATTGTTTCACGTGTTCGTTTGTCATAATGCAAATCACTCCGCAAGAAAGATAATTTTGCTACTATTTTTATTAGTTAATAATTCCTGTGCGTGGCGGAATGCAGGATGTCTCTATCGCAATTGTTGTGCTCTAAATGTTATTGTCACGTTTATCCCGTCACACGTATGTACATATCTGTCGATTGTAAAAAGAGACGGCGGCGTGAGCGTGATCGTAAATTGATTGCGATATTTGGTACACTTAACAGATCAATGGAAGCGCAATAACGCGAAACCACGTAAAGCCACGATTTACGCGTCGCATGACGGCACGTGAACCCGCAATTCCAACTATCGCGCAAAATCATATTTAATTGGCGTTCGCTAGCCGCCTGTCACTACGGTATTCGCGTTTCGCTCGATCTCTAGTTTAGTTTTTTTTTTTTAGAAGCGGTTAATGTTCGTATCCGTTGCCGGCTAATCGAGGTCAGGGACGTATCTAAAGCCATCGCGCAAGCTGACTTTTCTCGCGAACGGGAACGAGCTTGGCGCGAACAAGCACCTGCTAACTGGAAGACCGCGCACTTAAATCGTTTAATTTTAAGCGACGAGTCCGCCGGTATAATGTCCCTCGATAATTCGAGTTTAAGGCACATCGATTATTCATCTCCCGTTTTTTTTTTCGACGGGCACTCTATATCGCGACATTACCATAAGCCTTCCTCCGCGGCGACACGCACGCAGCGGAGGAGCGCGCCGTTTAACATAAATAAATATTCGCTTTAATTAACGTAGGGAGGAGAGTTAATAGCACTGTAATTAACCGAGCGTGTTAATTAATTCATCCTCAATTAACACGACTGCCTTTCTGTGCCATTACGCGCGTGCATTAGCGCCCGGAGGAACGAAATACGGGGCCACAAAGAGTCGTCGCGCAGCGCGGGCTAAGCGCAATGATTATCGCGATCAATTTACATAATTCGTCGTTCGTGCGTCATACGAAAATCGCGTATTACTCCTTCCGCCGTGCGGGACGGGGCGAGGGGAGGCACCTCGAAAATCGTGCCGACGTTAATTAACGTGCACTAATTTCGTAACGTCGAAACCCCCGCGGGTCACGTGAATCACGAATGACACGAACGGGATCGCGTTTTATGTCCACCATTTATAATGTACACACATCAAACTGTTGAACATATATGGCGAACGCGCGTATGATTTATTGCAACCGAGCTACAACACGAGATTGTGCAAAAAAAAGGGGGGGGAAAAAGAGGAAAAACACGATAGGGCCCGCGGTGGGCACAGACACGAATCGATAAACTCCCCGTATTACTCCAAAACCCTTTCCGCGGATGCGTTAACACGGATGCTCGAGTGTTAACTGTCGTGCAATTTAGATGTCGCGATAACGCAGGTGATCGCCGGGCGGCGATGAAACGGCGATGTCGGGTCGAGATCGATGAAAAAAAGTCAGGACAGAAATAACGCGGACTGAGACCGCGATATGAGACTCGTCAAATGATACTAACGTCACACTGGGGAGCACAGTTCTTCTCTTCGATGAATCTCTTATTGATACACCTGCGGTACACACGTGACCCGGTAAAGGCTTGCACGTGCAACGCGCGGGCTTTGGTGCAGCAAACGGGCAAAGTGTAACTGTAAGACCTCTCACCGTAGTACGCCACTTTATAATTCATCTCCCACTCTGGCAGTCCGATTCCCCGCCGAAGACACCCACCATAGATCACGTCAATGAATCCGCGCGATCGTAAAGGAAAGGAAAAGTCCCGTGTAATTTTTGTGTTTTTTCTGGAATAGAGATACGTCTCGGTAATAAATGACGGACGATCGCGACGGCGCCTTCGAAGTTCCTCACGAAGAAATACGATGCGTAATGCGACTCAAAGTCTAATTGTAAGCGCAACGGTGATGCGAGTTTTGGAAATTCCGGTGACGCAGCCCAATTTCAGAAATTAAGAAAATTAATGTTAGTTTAAGTTTAGAATTGTCCGTCCCTTCATTTTCTCATTAAAGACGTATGAAAAAGAATTAAATTTTCAGACATCATCAATATTAGAAATGAAACTAAAATAGAATCTTTGCGCTGAAATTTTCATTTACTAGATATTTTCATATCGAAGTTTATGCTGTAATGAATATTAAATATTATAACTGATGAATAGTGAGCAATAATAGATAAAAATTTACATAATATAAACCTGAGAATTGATTATCTTCTTAAGTAAATCTTTTTTTTCATGAAATGCGCAATTTTAGAGAGAGAGAGAGAGAGAGAGAGAGAGAGAGAGAGAGAGAGAGAATAATTCAATCTTCACACATTAGGATTCTGTGCATTATACACGAGAGAGATATTCGTTGTCAATGATATGCGAAACTGCGAGTCTCATCATAAAATACAATATGCCCGCGCAATCGCCTAAACGCGATAATATCGATAATGGGAACGGATTAAGTTTGATATGTATCCATGAATCTCAATCAATTTAATATCTAAATATTGTTTCATTGAATCGAGTAGTAGTCGTAAAAGTCACGTACGCATTTTACGTAAATGTAAAAATTTTATTCAGTTATGTGTGAAATGAAGTGCATAACAAATGATGTCAAAAACGGAAATGTAATTAATGACCTTATGAAATATATTCCAAATGTGATCGAAACTTTAAAAAATATGTAAGTATCACGTATTTTGTCATATTTCTTTCACGATGGATGAAAAGCGATAGAGAAAGAAAATTATTAAATATAATATGCAAATGATGATAATTTTTCAACTAACTTTTTGACGTTAAATATTAAAAGAATGATTGTATAAAGTATAAATATTAGCAAAGACATTATTGTTACATGCATTTTATTTCATTATCAAAGAGACAATTTGCAACGACCGTAATTTTTTATTATGTCTATTTGCAAAAATTCTACTAAAAATACAAAAAGATAATGTATACATATATGATAATAGAATTGTAAAAATCAGAAAAAGGGTATATAAAACAAGCGGAGAAAATTTTTTTATATTATTTATATCCTCTCTCTTTTAATAACATTATAGCATAATTATATATAATAATAAAAAATATATAATATTCATTCTCAAATAAAATAACTACATATTGATTTTTCGTATTCGTTCATAAATATTACATGATTGATCGCTTTGTTGTGTATTGTTATATTTCAAAGTATTTATAAAAGGTTTAAAAATATGTTTTACAGAGATTTCATTACGATACCGTCACGTTGCGTTTATAAATACTGATTTCGACTTTTGCACCGCAAAAAGTTTCAATTATGTTTATTATTATGCTGTTATGTTATCAAATACTGATAAAAGATTCGAACATGCTGCGGCTGTTATCAGTACCGCTTACAACGTACTTTTAATCACATTTCTAATAATAACGATCCACGTGGGACGCAAAGGTGCGCGCTTTTGTGCCGTAACGTATTAACGTAACGTTAAATCAACGTTGCGTTCGCACAGACGTGCCCACGCGCGCGATCGTAAATCATAATTCTATAATTTAAGTCAGCGGGTGTAGTAAAACAAGGAACATGTTATTTACGTACGTCGCGTCCATTTATTCACGCAGCCAGCAAGCGTGAAGCGCCCGGTGTCAGCGAAATGCGGAACAGCTACTTCTTCGTACACGCAATTGAGGCATAACGCGCGTTACACGTAACTGAATGATGATCCTTAAACACGCATACGTGCGTTACACTCTTTCGTGAATCACAACCCTTTTGACCCGTGAAACCGTTCGCGTAATTAACGATCAATTGATGTTACCCATAAGGAGACAGAAGAGGGGAGGGTCGATCGATGTTTTCCAATCAATTCACGGAGTGAGACAGCTCTTAGGGCTCAGACACAATGAGAGGAATAAGGAACAAGGAATTAAACAGAGAATTGGGATGTGGAAGAAGGAAGAAGGAAAATATCTTCCTTCTTCCTTCTTCCACATCCCAATTCCCTATGTTTAATTCCTTGTTCCTTATTCCTTTCATTGTGTCTGAGTCTTTATGTTTTCGAAGTTACGCAAGAAAGACGCATGTTATATACGATACATTAAATATGCATAGAGCGCGAGGCGATTGTCGCATTGCGACTGAATAAATCACAGATATCTATTTTATGATCTGAATATTAACACATGTATAGATACACAGACACACGCATGTTCGCTACTACATCAGGTGTTGAAATCTTTTTAAGATCACGTTATATCTGTGCCGACTGTTCTTAAGCTGCTTCAAAAAGATTGCTCTATATATAGGGTTTTCCAATAAGAGTTACTTGATGTTTTTAGGTTTTGTTTGAAATGCGGCAACACTGTTCGATGTTTGTGTTGGATATCTGTCATCTGTAGGTCATTACAAATTACAATTTTAGTCATGGAGCGAAACCCTATATAATGGATAACTATTCTATGTATTAATGGAACTATTCTATACTCCAATATATTCTATGTTACTTTAATAAACATTCCATAAATAGTATCTTGGAACGTTATTTATGTCGCTACGATATCTTCTAACAATAAGTTAAACTCCCTTCGACTAATCTATAATTCACATCAGATTTCATGATACGATTATATTTATAATTTCATATGCTGTTATCTTGACGTGTGTTAATATATATTTTATATACACGTGCATATTTAGTTCTTCGAACATTTTCTGTATTACACGGCACGTAAAAATTATAAATAGAATTCTTATAAAATCATGAATAGGATTTCCAAAATAAGCTTTATTCGATGGCGATAAGATACCCTTTATTTTAGGGACGTAGAATGCAAAATTATAACAGTCGCGATGCTGATCAGCGAACATGTTAAGAATACTTAATAATATTTAATTATACTTACCTATACTGTTTTTATACTTGGAATACACAGGTACATCCATACAACCAAACATCTATTTCTAACTGTGCGATAATACTGCAATTATTGTCGCAAAGTGTTTTTTACAGTTTCTATTTACAAGCTACAAGCAAATGCTTGTAGTATTGTAGGTAGATGCGCGTGATATCTCGTAAGTGCTTGGGGCCAACTTGATTAGCCAAGAGCTCTTGTTAACAATTGATACTACTGAAATACCAAGTAACACTAAAGAGACAGTTGAGGGACGGATGAATTTTACGTTGCACACATTAGACATTATCCGAGACAAAAGCCCATAGTGCGTGTGAAATAGTTCTACAAAATTGTACGTGCGCGATATTTCTTATCATTGACTTGCAAAAATACGCTCGTCATAGTCACGTTCCTTCATTATCTCAATATATACCTTGTAATATTATATTTAAAAAAGGTAAAAAAGAGCGCCAAGTACACGCGCAGTGTATGTTATACAAAAAGTGTTATTTTAACCTCGAAAAAACCCAAATGGTAGTATCTTTAATTTAAAACAAGTAAAACCCAAGTAGTACGTAATGTCTTTGTACCTTGAAAGAACCCAAGTAATATCTTTTATTTAAAAATATACAACCCAAGTAGTATTTATGTATATTTTACAAAAAAAATGTTTGAAATCTTTAAATTGCGCCAAATATATACATATATACTTGGGTTTTATTATTTAAAAATTAAAAATACTACCACATGGGTTTAATTTTTTAAAAGTAGTTGCACAAATCGAACCCAAGCTATCG
>NJRQ01000100.1:270447-304564 GCA_003063805.1 Aphaenogaster ashmeadi
CTTTTGAATGCGTCTCCCGATGATGACGCACCGCGCCGTTTACGCAATGCGGTTTATTTTCATTTTGTACACTTGCCCGGTATTTTTCTCTCCTGTCATTGTCTTTTTCTCCGGACTGGTACACGTGTCGATTGTTCGTTACCGAAGGCGCGAATCGGACGCTCGAAGAAACCCGCGCGTGATCGAGCAATTCCGACCGGATCGATAATCATCTCCATCTCCCGGAACAAGTCGATGACGCGGCGCGCCGCGTCGAAGCCCGCTGCAAAATTTCCCGTCGTAAAAGCGGGAAGAATGGGCCGTGATTTTATAAAACGCGTGTTACGTGGGCAATGATGCCATCGTCACGATGACAAAACACATATTACGCCGGCAAAATAAAGCCCGAACCGCGACCGCGTCCGCGTTCGTTAAGTGGACGATTGTTCGTTGTTAACAAGATAAAAAAGAAAATGAGATTCCGGTTCGTTGAACTCTGTCAGATAAAGTTGAAAATAAGGGCAGGTATTACGTCCCTGTCCTTGCCCTCTCCCCGCCACGTCTTTCCGTTTGTTATACCGTAGAAAATCATTATCTGCGAAATAAAACGAGTGTAAACGCGAGACCGGTTGTCGGAACGTGTTTTTTTCTATGCTCGCCGCTTTTTTTTCCTTTTTTCGTACATCACGGATATCGACTATGCATATCTATCATCCGTCTTCGCGTTTCTGCCGGCAATAAATACGGCGATTGATAATTATCGCTTGGGATTTTTTCTTTGTTCGCTTAAGGTTTTTACGCAGTTATTACGTGCGGTCGTCATTTGCGAGCGAGGGACTATGTTTTACTATTTAACCGCGCGCGATTTGCAATCCATTTATCAGCGTGGCGATGCAAGGAGAAACAAAGTGCGAGCGGAGGAGAATCGGGCGCTAAGTAAAACGGATGATGGGATATTACCGCGTACAAGTAATGCATATATTAACGAAGTTCTTATCCTTTCCGAGCGTTCGTTTGTTTCTCCACCCTGAAGTCTAAAACTTCCCTTCGGGGATATGAGTAAACACTTCGAGGAACTTACGAGAAGAGGAAGCGAGAGAAAGAGGGAAAGAGAAGGATAGCGAGAGAGAGAGAGAGAACGCGGGAATTACTATCCGGAACTGCAAAGAGAGTCGTCAGTGGTAAGGCTGCAGTAATCAACGACGTAAAATGCTTGAATGCCGTATAGCTTTCTCAAAGAAGAGGAGCAGCGGAATACTATTTCTACGTTTCTACGTACTCCTAGTCATTAATATTATTATATTTGCGTATATATAATTGCTCAGATCTTCCTTTATTTCTAATCTTTCTGTCTAATAATTTAATAATAAAATTTTTCACAAATTAGGTCAATTTGAACTTTTAATTTATAGCCGAGATGTAGACAGTATTTGAGATATTGTTTAACGTTTATTGGTTAACGTTTAAATGATGCTTGATACAATGGATACCTTGTTAAGCGCTTGTGTTCTTTGCAGGTTAATTAATCCAATACGCGGTAATCTCGGATTGAATCGATGAGTAGAGAATCTGTATATTTAATAATTAAGTTCTGAATAGATTTAACATAACGGGATGAAAGCATTTAGCTGTCCAATTTACCCCTTGTCTACAATACGTATTTAAGGCGTTATAAGGGATATCGCGCGATTTACTTAAATCATTATACATTACTTTATGATTGTACACGATCTCATCTCCATTACGAGACGCTATCACAAAATTAGAAATTACATTAGAAATCGATAGTAAGTACTTTTAACAATACAGCGTCTCGTTATTTATGAAAAGAATCTTTCCAAGTATTTTAATATCATAGTAATTATCTGGCGCGAGAAGTTCAATTTTTTAAATAAACGCGGATGAAAGATGCAAATTGATATTTACCAACCAAGTATGATTGAATATTAAAAATAATATAGAAAATAACGAAAATTCTATGACGGTATGCTACTTGCGTTATTAATTTGGGAAATGCAAACCCGGTGCGCTGTTTTTTGAATATGCAAATAGAATACGAAAATAGGGTGTCGAACTAATTATGCTAATTGAATGCGCACCTAATGACGGTAACGATAAGAATTCGAACAAGGTTCTTTGAACAAGCAGTGCATATTTAACAACCGTTGCTGACAAAGTTTGTCACAACTGATATCATTGCAAAAATTATTTCGCTAATTACGATGGAATGGATTTCTTCGAATTTAGAGACGAGATATCGGTAACGGTTAAAAAAATGACCTTTTCGCGATCTTCCTTCATTATCTCATTCCATCGCATTGAGTATTTTGCCGTAAATAGTTCACATATGTCAATTAGCGAGACAACGGTGGCGTTCTGTATCATCTGTGCCTCCATTTATATCTCATTGTGTATCGTCGTTTCACAACAACGCCAAGAAACGCCACAATTTCCTGCTGCGAGAACATACCTAAAGAGCATTGTTGCGAGCTGATGCATCGCTCGCGAAGCGATTATTAGCTATGCTTGGCATACTTTTCGTCCTCGCTCGCGTGATACGCTCGTTAATTAACTTATGCACACAATTTCATGGTAGTTAGACACCGGAGAATACTGCCAGAATTTCTCCGGGGCAGCCTCGGTCCCGGCACGGTTAAAGTATTTGAGCGCGGCACGACCTTGCCGTTAACAGGATAAAATAACGACCGCGAAACGCAAACTGGAATCGGATTGATCGTTAACCCCGGCAGTTAACGATGCAATTATCGGCTTTGTCGCCTTGGCGCAGCGCGCTCAGACGTTGTGTAAGCACGCACGCTGAAGCTTTCGAAATTATAGCACCACGGCGCGCAAACATTGCTTTGTCATTCCCAAACCTCCTGCATTAAGGAATAATCCTTATTGTTGCTCCACGTCTAATGAGCCGCTGTCTTATCGGTCGCGCTCGAAGATCGTAACTGAATTATATTTCACGAATTATTAACGCGGACAACGTGTTGCTCGTATAATGACTACACGAATACATGAATGTATGAATGCATGAATTTATTATAGCTGTTCTCTCAATGCAGTTCTCTTAGATGAATCAAATTTCCGTTTCGAGCTTCTCTCTCTCTCTCTCTCTCTCTCTCTCCCCTTCTTTCTCTCTCTGATCCGCACAGGGCATCACGCCCAGCTCGTATTTTCCAGGACAGTCGTTCTCCATGCACCTGCACGTTATGAGCGTTAAGGCGAGCCCGTCGTTATGGGGCAGCCTGTACAAATAGCCCACCCTTCTCCCCCTGTCTTTCTTTCCATTTTTTTTTACATCCCGCCTCTCCCCATTTTTTTACCGGGGACGCATAACTCAGCGCGTGCGACGCGCCGCTAATATCCATCGGTTTTATATACGCGTCGCTCGCCTTTAGTGCTCGGTCAGGAAAAATGGCAGTGTCGCGTAAAAAAAAGCATATCGCCGCCGCCGTTAAATTCGCGATCCTGTTTATTGGTTAATATACACCGGCGGTCCACGACGCGGAAAATCACTTTCCGTCGATGCTCTCTCTCGTGGAACGTCGCGGGATAACTCTCCCGTCTATCTCGACCCCGAATTAAATTATTAGAGTCTAATAAAATGCCTTGCCATTACAACTCCTACTCTTTGGACCAACATCTTAACGTCTCTTTCGAAAGACGGAGCCCAGTTTTACCTACCGGGAATCGTCTTCCCGGCAGGGAGCGCAGTGTCGGAAAATAATGTCCATGTTTACCTGATCTAGTGGACTCGAACTTGGTACTACAGATTACGAATCTGGCGCTCTACCACTAGACCACACTGCGATTTCTTTTTACGTACATATTTATATGCCCTGCAGCCGTCGTGTACGCACGATTCTAAATAGGTAATGAGATAAGTGTCATTAACGACGTTAATGAGTGACCACGCGCCGCCGCTCTTATCGGTTTTGCAGTTTTTCGTCAACAACGTGTAAGAGGTCTGATGAAAGGGAGAATTATGAGTCTACGCGACAGACGTAAGAGGCGCGGGATGAAAAACACGCGGTAATTCCCTCGCGCGAGCGTTGCGGTCGGACGGCGAGGGAAAAGGGAAGAGAGAGAGAGAGGGGGATGGAGAGGGAAAAAAAAGATCTGAAAGGCACCCGTCCCGCCGCTTGAATACGGCAAATCCCATCTTACGTCAGGAAGAAATAGCGACGCTACGAGCGCGCGGTTACGTCGCCGACGCGGAAATGCACGGGCGTCAAAGGCTCACGAAGGAAAGGAAGGGCTAAGGGGCGCGACGGTATCTGGAGGTTACGCGCGGAAAACCGATACCGGTCGTCACCGTGCTCCCACATGTCCTTTTCAGCACGTTCCGTTTTAGAACGTCGCGCAGGCGGCTTCACCGAATTCAGCCGGGGGGCAGATTACAGCCGACGCTGAAAGCGCAAAGCGCGAGACGGCCCGATAAAAAGAGGGGAGAATTTCCAAGATCGCGGCCCGATACCCTCCCCCGTCCCCGTTCCCTTTCAACCCCATCGCCTTTCCTTCTTTTGTCCGCTGTAACTGTCGCGACGACTGCTCGCGCGAGAAAAACCGCGGAAACCACGTCAATACCGGCCGTTTTCCGCGTCAACGTGACAACGGAAATTTGATCGCGTACCTTTCGCTTCACCAGGTCTTCGTGCACATTTCAGTAGCTAAATTTAGATGGAGTTGGTAGATAAAAATTGATCAGAAAATTGACTTTGTAAATTTTTATTTCAAGTTTACAAAAAATATCGCTAAAGTGTGAGTTTTGGAGCATTCTAACACTCTTAAAAATCAAGTAAAGACGACAAATGCTCTTCGCAAACGTTTTTCCATAAAATAAAATTTTTGTTTCAAACACATGTCTTTGAAATTAATCATGCATTTTTTGATGCAATTTTCTTGTTTTGTGCAAGAAAATAATCTTACTATAATCTGTTTATTTTAATGAAAACCAATTTTAACTAGAAATTGGTCCGAAAACTTTGCTATTCAAACAAAAAATTGCAATATAACATTACAAAAAAAAGAGTGATTAAAACAGATTACAGAATCTGACGAAAAAATAGAGAGCGGGAAAGGAGAAATGTATCTAAATTCGCTATAAATCGCGAGTTTATCCCTACTACTTAGTTAGAGGGTCCGTTTAACTGGGATTGAAGTGATTCTCTCTGATTAAGCAACCAAGGTAGCTTGCTACATCTTGTTAGAAATGTATTTGTAAGAATTGATCGGAAAAAAGATAAGCCAGTCTATGTTGAAAGTGTAGACAGACTTTGTAAATCCTCCCACCATTATTATCGCTTAATCCTTGATATCAAAGATCGCGCGAATCTTCTCGATTATCTGAAAATTTTGGCGTCAGACTGTGTACGTTCGTGACTGTATGATCAAGCACGCTAGCAAGATTGCGGCGGTTATTGGCAAACCGGAAGTTCGATCTACTACGATACGCACTCGTCGAACTACTCTTACTCTCTTTCTCTCTCTCTCTCTCTTCCCCTCCCTCTCTGTCTGTCTTTCCAAGCTTCCTCCTTCGCTCATTCCGCGGTAACTCGGGAGCTTTGCTTAAGCTAAGCTTAAATAAGCAAACTGTCGCGTAGGTAGCTTCGGCCAACGTTCCCCCGCCCTCTTCATCAACTCCGTCCGAGCTCCGCAACTTTTTGGCGGGTAGTCTGCGCTAACTGCCGAGTTAACTCACGAGGAATATTGCCGTAAGTCGTCAGCGAAGAAGCCACGAATTTCCTAATAACGCCTTGACTGTCCGTTAAAACCGAAGATAAATAAGCTTCGCGACTACCGAAAACTTGAGGACGGTCGGGTGTCCAACTTGAAAAAAGTTCTCGATTGTTTTGACAAAAAAAAAAATTTCACACGGGGTACTTTCTATTTTGATGATAATTTATTTCGAAAATTACACGTTAGATTAAAATAAGCTTGATTAAAATTTGATTCATGTCGCCGCAGAATCACGTTACATTAACATTGCTCCTCTGAAATAATATCCAATTCTTGTTAGTTTAAGCTTCAAATTGCGTTAGATTATTAAGGATTTAAATTTTTAATTGTGTTCTGAGTAAGGTAATATGATTACGTTAATCATTAAATCGATCTGTTCTCTTAACCATGCTGGGAAGTTTTTATTAAGATAAATTGATATACTATGTATATATAAAGTGGCACCGATTAACGCTTCTCCGCTGTCTTCATTAGCTCCATTCGCAATTAAGAACTCTGCGGAAAGTCGGCGCCAAGTATTGGATTATATTAGCGCGTGCTGCGGTGAGATAGTGAATAAAGGGAGGATTTCAGACGCGATATTACCTATAGAAAAGTCTCTATTAAAATGAAGAAACAATATTATTTCATAATCAACAATTATAACAACACCTAATTCTTGCAATATCGCAGCCAATAATACTTTCATTAAATTCATAAATATTTCACGCCTAGATTAATCTTACAAGGTTGTAAAAAAATTGGCTGTAAAAAGGGGTTATAGAAGGAAAGGGGATATAAGAAAACGACAGCTTAATGAAAACGTATACTGTTCTTTATTAATTTTATGAAGAATACCATCAAAGAGAGTTACAAGTTTAATACACAGCAATAAGAACGTAAAACATTTGCCGAGCTGCTCTCGACACTCGTACGAACTCGACACCCCTAAAATATTTCGCTTATTCAACGTGGTACATTATTGACGCTCGCCGTTTCGTTATGTCGCGGGAATTCTCTGCGTCGTCGCTGTCGCTGTCGCCCGACGGGAAAACCGGGAAAGCCGCGGAATAATCACGGAAACGCCGATAGAATCGTCGAATCCAATAATACCGCGATGCCCGGGGGAACGTGGAAAAGCTCTTGGACGACATCGTTCGGCCATCGTTGCGAGTCGTGTTTCCGCAAGACCGGAAGCCGGCTCCTCGCGGTAAGATTTGTAGGATGCTCCAAGCCCGGGGTCCTCCGGTTCTAAGTGTCCTTCCTTGTACAGCCGGAATTCTAGCAGCGCGCGGCGTCCCTTATGTACAATATCAATGTGTACATAATATTATATAAGCGACACGTATAATATCCCGAAAGAATGAATTCCCTTCTCTGAATCCCCCCCCCTCCACCTCCCGGGACGAGACTCTCCTGAAACAAAAGACGTCGGATTTAATTAAATATCGACGCGATCTTCAAAGCGCCGTTATGAAAAGATTCCGAGGGATAATCATCCGCGCCATTAGCGGAAGGGCCGTATTATTGCGTTTAACTCTGGTATTCGCGACGCGGGATCGCGTCGGATTGCGAGAGAGGTGTAAAAATGATCGCGTTTACGTAGTTACACGCGCAACGGTTTCCTCTTCCTTCCTACACCGTGGTATCGAATGGAAAGCGCGATACGATCGCGGCGCGTGTGTAAGTAATGGGCGCATTTACTGCACTCTCCGCTAAGCTCCGCGCGCGCGGGAATTATAAACGCCCGGTGTATTGCATGTGCCGTACATAAATGATGCACGCGGCATGCACGCCACTCAAGCTATGCCCGCGGTCAGAATAGCCTGAAATATTTAATGGCCGCGCGATTATTTCGCGGCGAATTTTACCGCGCCGGCGGCGCCACGCGAAAGTATAAATCGGTTTACAGCTTATTAAATCTGGTTTTACGTCCGCCATCTATCTCGCGACCCGGACGTCGTTCCGCTGTCCCTTCGCCACGGTTCCGGCTGCCGACGCGAACAATATCTCCGTGCACGCGCAATTTTTATGATCGATAGCGCGTTATGGATTCTTTCCTCAGCGAGCGCCTACCACCGCGCCTCGTTAAGTTCAACGTCCGCCGCCACGTGCGTGGATAAGCACCTGCAGTTCCGCCGGCGAATCACGCGAATTTAACGAATTCGGTGATTTATTAGAAGTATGTATCGAGAGCATGAGCTGAAGCCTTCGTGTGCGGAGCGTTCTTCACTGATAGCACTTTCTGCGGATTACGAATTCCTCGACGAAACTTTTGAATTGATTACAATTGCATTGAAGTTGTAATATCCTTTCAATTTTGATTAATTAAAAATAAATTTTGTATCGCAGAAAAATCCCGGAAATAAACGTTTGACTCCGCATTACATAAATATAATATTTTTATAGATTTATATTAGACAAAATCTTAAAAATACTGTTTTCTCGATATATACTATTTTTATTGTTATTAGAAAATATAACATATATCTTGTAAGAAAATAAAGGATGATGATCCGCCAAAAATAATATAATTTAACAAGAAAAAATTCTGCATTTATATTGACGCAATTGGCTAATGATAGGTTAACGTTTATTACGACGTTTCGACCCTAGGGATTGGGTCCTTCTCAAGTAATTAGGCTATGCGCTTTTATATATACATCTCACTTATAATAACATTCTTAAACAATGAAGTTTTTTGAAGAAAAGATCATGAGTCAAAAAAATGTTTGATATAAGCGATGATATCAAGTAATGTTCCATATCATTGCTTATATCAAACATTTTTTTGACTCATGATCTTTTCTTCAAAAAACTTCATTGTTTAAGAATGTTATTATAAGTGAGATGTATATATGAAAGCGCATAGCCTAATTACTTGAGAAGGACCCAATCCCTAGGGTCGAAACGTCGTAATAAACGTTAACCTATCATTAGCCAATTGCGTCGATATAAATACAGAATTTTTTCTTGTTATATCTTTTAACATATAATAAATTGTAAGACGTTTTGACTGGCCCCATAGATGGTATTTTATTTATTACTACGTATCAACCATACGGATTGTGGTCCTCTACGAGTATTAAATTTAATAATAATAATGCTAAGGGGAGGAGAATCTAATATATGCTTCAGCATTATTATTATTAAATTTAATACTCGTAGAGGACCACAATCCGTATGGTTGATACGTAGTAATAAATAGAATACCATCTATGGCCAGTCAAGTCGTCTTACAATATTATTATATGTTAATTATTTACTGGCGATTTAGGAAAATTAAAGTTTCTGGATATATCTTTTAAATAAAACGTAATCAAGAGAGAGGTGGAATCTTGACGCGTTTCGTGTTTTTTTCCAATGACTCGTATCGGAAGTAACATCTTGAAGAGGATGCACATTTAATAACGTCCCTGTTTATTTAATAAATCGATCCATCCACCGCCGCGCATTAAAGGGCTGCGGAGCACGTAAACGCGGCTGGTAAACGCGTGACGTGGCAACCAACTAGGTGCAATTTAAAAAATCGAAAACAGTGTTTCTCCATTAACGGAGGAACACATCCCCCGGCGGTTTTTGCGAAAAATCAAGAAGAGCGTACGTATATCGAAATAGCTCGAGGGGTAAGCGGGACAACATCGCGAGGACTTCCCCGAGATAATATTGTCTTTGCGGTCCTTGCCGGGCTTAGTGACTTCGATGCCGGGTTTAAGAACCGAGCACACACCGAAGAACCTCGTGCTCCGGTGTTTTCACCCGTAATATTTGGACTGCTTCGAGACCCCCGACATCCCTTCCACGAGCGCGCGCGCGGATTGCCCCCGTACTTAGGAGACCAATAAAAATACCGCCTACATTCCCGCGCACGCAACGGTTACGATCATACACGAGCACGTCGACATCTGCTCGTGCTGAAAAGGCTTGTAATTAAATGCCGTTTAACGCGTTATTGGTTGCCATATTATCGCATCGTATTATCCTGTTCGCATAGGCAATTTCGTTTCTTGTTTTCTATGCGCAATTGTATCGCGCACTAAAATAACACAGATTATTAATTATCTGTGTTCCTCTCCCCTTCCTCACTCCTTCTTTTAACCTTTAATAACATCGATTTCGCAATTACGATTCAAATGAAGGCTCGATTTCAGTGTGCATAGTTTCATCGCCCGATTGTTCTCCTGTTGTTTAAAACGTCTATTTATATATAACAATTAGCGCACGGTCACGTGATCCTGCTGTTAATTGTAAGCGCATACCTACCCCAGTCGCAATGACCGAACGGGAAGTTTCATCGAGCCGCAGCCCGGCCCGGTTAGGTTCGATTAGCACGTGATTAAGCCTAATCGCGAAACTCGGCCGCTCGTTGCGACTTAAAGCTCCGTTAATGACGGAAGAAGAGAAATTACGCGGCCCCCAAACACATCGGCATCCGATGCGCCGCGATATGTGGGTTAACGAGCGCGAGGCGCGAGGGTATCGCGCTTCGGATCTGGAAAACTACGGAAGAGCAATTCGAGGGTGGGAAGGAGGGAGGGTTGGGGGGGGAGTAAAAGTTACGGGCTCTTCGTGGGATCTCCTCCCGTGGATTTCGCGGGATCAACGATAGTGCCGTGTGCGTCGAACTCGCTCGGGAGCTCCCGCGGGCGAAGATCGCGCTCGGAGGCTCGCCCGAGCAAGAAGAGTCCTCCAACCCCTATCTCTCTTCGGCGAGATCGTGGCGCCGTGATAGCCACACCGCCATCCAGTCGCGGTGACAATTCGCGGCTAAATCCCGAGGATTTCGCTCTGACGGTATGAAAAAAGGAAAGCGCGCGAATCGTGGAATAACAGTTGTCTCAAATCGCCTTTTCACCGCTGTTAACGTAACGCGGAATTATCGCTCCGTCTTCCGGATATCGAGATTCGAATAGCCCCTCAGGAATTCTAGCGATCGTCCTGAATAATCGAAATAATAAAAATAGAGTGCTGGGGGGAGGGGGGGAGAATTTAATATATGCTTTAGCATTTATTAATATTAAATTTGTTACTCGTAGAGGACCACAATCCGTGTGTATGGTTGATACGTAGTGATAAATAATAAATAGAATACCATCTCTTGCCAATTGGTCGTCTTATAATTTATTACATGTGTTAATTATTTACTGGCGATTTAGATTATTAAAGTTTCTGGTTAATAAAAATAGAAATAAGGTGGAGGTTTTTTTTACTTTCACGAGCTTTTTCGCAATTTTTTTCGCTTTTCCCCATTAACGACAGATATATCTGGTCCAGTTATGAGAATTTTTATGCGAATGCCAATCCAGCTTTAAAATATGGTTTTAAAATATATCGTTTTCCAAGTGACTCCGCGTTTTATTCCCGTTCGCGCTTACAACGGCCACACGTCGCGCGGTAAATCCCCGATCGACCGTTCGAATCACGTCCCCCGTAATTTTGCTAATTACTCGGGGGTTATCTCGTTCGCTCGCAAGAAAGTACCGGCGCGGCGCGCGTCATCCGACCGATCGATCAATAACGCAAAACGCATGTCGAAAGCGGGGATCCTCGAACCGGACCCTCTATCGCGCACGGCGGCGGCAGTAGATTCGCGATAACTCCGAACATGCAATTACCGTCGAAGTGGATTTCGACTCATCCCTTTCCCCGCGAACCCTTTCCCCTCCCTTCCGCCGCCCGCACTCTTCCTATCCATACGCTCGAGGGTGGAATGTACCGAGCACTTCACTCGTCGGGCTCTTTGGCTCGTAGATTCGAATTCAAATTTGCGAAAGAGCCTCCCTATCCTCCCCACTTCGGCCACGGTGTTCTCCTACGGATCCCGCAATGCCAATGATGCCAATCGCATCCGTCCGGATTCGACCGGCCGGAAATAATTGTCGACCTGCCGTGCGCTTTCCGCTTCTTTGGCGGGATAGCGCGTTTTACGCGCGTCGCAGATTTTCGACGTCTACATGTTCAATTAAAGGGCGATGTTAATTAAAATATATTGACACGGAACGCGGCGCCGCCGGACCGATCAATTAATTAAATTTTATCAATGGCGCGTATTTGCGATTATAATGCGGCTCTTGACTGCGCGCGCGATCAAATGAGGATCGGAAACAAATGTTGATCCGCGCGGCGATGCGTCGAGAACACGCGTAATTATTTTTGCTCCGTCCCTTTCGACGTCGTTATTTATAGCTGTGATTTCGATCTGTTTTTTTTTTTTCAAATTGGTGCGAATATCTGTTTAAAATGTATTCTGCAAAAAATCACTGCGATACTCTCCGAATATATACATATACAGGATAGCGATCGAGAAATTGTTGAAATTAAATAGCTGTTAATGAGGACAGAATGTAATGAATTAAACAGTCTGTCGTTTTAATTAATTTAGTGCAAAAAGGATATACATTTATGTAAAGAGATAAATATGATAAGAGAGCCGAAAATTATAACCGAATTATATTTGACATTTCGAAGTTTCCGTTTTAATTTAGCACAGGAAACTCGATAACAATGTCTTAATCGACACGAGCCGCACTTACGAGATTCGGGAACTTTATGACTGACGAACTGCCGCGTCTTCTGGCCTAACCTTTAGTACTCTTTCCATAAAGCAAGAATGCTCCTCCATACGGTGTTACGGAGGAAACTTCGAACTGCGACGGGTCAAAGTACGTCGTTTCCGCACCCTTTCGCCAGCACGGCTCCCACGGTGGGAGCACCGAGGGTGTTGACGACCGAAGCGGGAGAGGGATGCACTCTGCGCGCTTACCTGGCCACGTCTGCTCTTAGCCGCATTTGCCTTTAAAACTGTCGAAAATTTACGGCCCCTTTGCCTTGCGCGCTCTGCGCATGTTTATTGCGAAACTTCCCCCAGCTGGGGAGGGGGAAGGCGGGGACGAGTAATACTCGTTAGGGTGGCGAAAACATTTACGGAATAGAAAGTGAGATACGTTAATGAAGGATACGAAAGGTACTCGTTAAGCTGGAACTCCGGTGGAGAATTTAAATGCTGAACGCGTGGAAAGGGAGAACAGGGAGGAAGGCAAAGGGCACGGATTATTTTTGCGGAAAGCGCGACTATAATTTCGGGGTATTAAAATTTCACTTGTACTCTGTTTTCAGCGTTTCATCGTCCTGCTCCATGTTTATTTTTACGTAAGCGAAAGTACATTTCGGAAAAAGTTGAACGTTCGACTTTTTTTATCAACATCAACCTCGTTCATTATAATTCGCCCGCGGATTTGTCCGCGTCGAGGGGGGAACCGCGAAGTAAATGAGATTAGCCGAATTACAAAAACGCCGGTATTTTCACCCCGAACTGGCTCGTAAATTTGCCCGGAAATCGTCAGCGACGCAGCTCGCTTCTCCGCAATCCCGATTGTTTACGTTCTCCACCTTTCCTCTCCGTCCTCTTTCCCCTATAATTTTCCGTTTCGAGCCGCCCGATGCGACGGCGCGTCCCGCGATCCCGCATTCAGGGCGCATCGGCGAGACGGTTACTGGAATCGTACTTGTTGAGTCGCTTAATGGGCCCGAGGAAGGCACATCGCGCGGGAAAGTTGCCCCCAGCAATTTTTCACTCGGCTAAGTCCCCGAAACTCCATTCGATTCCAGATTGCTCGACTTGTTCGAAGTTCTCCGCCGCCGCCGCGGCAGTGCGGCGGCGGGCTGCGCCTTAAGAATCCAACCCCAACATCCCCAACGACAGCCGTCCCTCCTCGCCCTCTTTCGCCGGCGTATGAATATACGTAAGGCGCTAAAATGCGACATCGCGGCGCGACTGTGCACCGCTCCTTGATGAAAACTTTCATCGCATCAGCTCGTTCCCAACGATTCTTACAAACTTGTTCTCTCCTCGGGAGATCCGACGCCCCTGTACGAACTTTGCTTCACGAGGTGACGACAGAAGAGAAGGGGTTGCTGCGGCGATTATGCCGCGAGAGGTCGCGTTCTTTTCCGCTTACTTCGGAAAATTATTTGTGAGCTTTTTGAGATTTATTCCGTATTACAATTGGGAAAGCGAATAGCATTCATCGAACATAGATGCGGGGGAAATTAATTTAATGCTAAGTAGCAGCGGTGGATACGGTTATAACGCAAAACGCACGATTAATAGGTAATCAAATTCGAGACATGTGATGTGTACCTATTTCAATTATGGCGTTTGATGCGAGCTGCCAATAAACCGTAATATCACGACTGTATCAAATCAAAGCCAAATCGAATTATGCGCGTTGAAGACGCTAATTTGATACTATCGATGGAACGTCAAATGCGCCATCGTAACGCTTCGGCAGCCGAAGTTGGGGGTACGATGCGTATACTCGTCGTCCGGAACTTGTCGTAAGGATCATATCATATCCGATTTGTGCGCATTTAAGTTTCAAATCCCATTGCGGTAATTGACGTGGAAAACTCGCGTTCCGCAGAGCGGCACGATGAAATATTTATCCGAGCGGGCGGGCCGACAAGCTGAAGCAAAGCCGGGCCCGTATGTAGTAACGAACGCGTAATTGCGTGCACCGACCCTCGTAATTAAGCTCACCGAAGTACCTCTTGATTATCACGAGGATTAGTCTGATGAGTCTGACCGTTTCATTTCGCGACCCAAGTCAAACGCGGCTACATTGACAGACTGATGTCGCTTCTTGGATCCGGATGCGGGTAATCCAGGCGTATTGCGGGCACAACGCGTACTCCCCGCTAATTGATCGCAAAGATTTGCAGAATGGCATTAATACGTCGAGTAATTGATCACTTTGTTGTACAATGGAATTGGATTATTGTTAAACGGCATTACCGAAGTGGATTACTGTTAGTATTATTTCCGAGAGCCGTTTGTGAATCGGTATATATATAAAGATGTAAGAGAGATGAAAATAATAATGCTTTCGAGAAAACACAGAGTGGAAATTAATTGCATTTATTGATTACAGCGTGATATCGTAATAACATACATCGGGATTGTATAATTTTATATCTTGGTTACGTCATTGTTCTCAAAATGACCATCTATTAAATTTATGGGAGTATAACTGACTATAACTGACTCTCGTACATAATCTCTCCTGTGCAATGTATTTAACAGTGAAAGGACGATGTAGATTGCTTTGACCGAGATGCTCTCGCAATTCCTATCGCTTTTACTATATGTATACATATATCGGTTTACCCTCGTATTATAATACCATATAATTACACGTGTGCGATTGAGATAAATTTTATTTATAGAAGCGTCATTCCCTTTAAACAACATAACACGATTCTGTCGCAAACGGAAACGGACATTTAGTTTGAGATAAATGTGGCATCGAATAAAGTGTACGTGTCATATATAAATTTAGCTGGCCTAGAAATGCTTTTCGATGACTAGGTTCGCCTTTGCGGAAATTCGAAATTAGTAAATTAGTCATAAATCACCGCGTTAATTCCGGAAGAAACGATCGCGGTTCTTACCGCGTTTCTCGAACACGTCGGCAATATTCCCGTTTATCGCGCGAATTAGTCGGATGAAACTGACCGTTTCGAGGCTCCCGTCGAACGCAGTCACGTAGATCGCGCGCCTTCCGTATACCCGGTCGCAAAAAGCCGGGGGTGGATGTCTGGGTGCTAGCTGATACCAGCTAGCAGGGAGCATGTTGAAAGCATTAGGAAGTTTCTTGCGGCCCTCGCCGGTAGAAATTAGAGGCAATCATTCTCGGCTTAACCGATGCACGGTTCGAACGGTTTTGCTCGCAGCCCACCCCTCGAAGAAGGACGGGGATTGTCCTTCTAATAACGGACAAGACCCTTGCACCGCCGGTTGCGAGACACTGCGATTGTTTTGTGAACTCCCGCGCGATAACATTCCGTGAAATATAAGGCATTACCATCGATTTCCCAAAGTCGCCGATACACTCAAGTTATTCGTGCAATATATCTGCGCATTGTTACGTGTACATTGTTATAAAGATATTGATAATCTCACGAACAGTGGCGTAGCTAGGGGGGGATTACGGGGGTAAATCCTCCCCCCGAAATTTTGGAACCAAATATGAAAATATGAAAATGAAAGGTTGAAAGCCGAGAGAGAAATGAAATGGTAAATGCTTTAAGGTCTAAAGAAAATGTTCTGAACGAATATTGTTATCTTATTTAATTAAGAAAGTTATGAGTTGTTCTATGATTTTCATTTTTTTAAATCCCCCCTCTGAAATAAAATCCTGGCTACGCTTCTGCTCACGAACTATGTTAATATTTTTACAATAGTATAGCGTTAGTATTGTTGAAATTTCTTTTACTTTAGAATTTCCTTGAATACACTTTTAGCAGACACGCAGATGTAATAAAATGTAAATAGGAAATAAAGTGGGGTTTTGACGATTTGAGCGACTTATGCGATTTGCTACGGATAGAAATACGTGGTACAGGTATTATTAGTTAAAAGCGGAGAAGGTCCTTTGATTGTGAAGCTGCTATTCTTTAGCGATTTATTCTTTCTTTATGCGGTCTTGTAATGCATTCGGAAACGTTCTATTTGAATATCTTCTGCTAGTTACGTATGCCAAGTTCATCCAACTAAAGACCCCGATTTCTCCTTAATTGAATACAATTCCACTCACAGAAATCTGTGCACGCCTTCTCTAAACTTCCTCTGTATTAAATTACGCTCGCTTCAAGTCGTCAAAATAGTTCTACTTTGAGACGTTTAAATTATGTATGTTCTCATGGTCGCAATTATTTTTTGCGCAACATTTAAATATCAAATTTATGCGTAAATATTTTAAAAACATGAATGGGAAAATAGGCAATTGATCTTAAACACCTTTAATAAAATAGCTGTTTTTATGATATATTCAATATATCATGCTACGATATTAATATAATTAAGAATTAATTAACGATAATAAAAAGAGATTCACAACGAGAAAATTAAAGTAATCAAATATTCACAATGTAACTTCACGGTTTTCCTGATATATTTCAAATTAATGAGTTATAATTACAAAATTTTACAATAATATGATGCTTTCGCTTTATTAGAGGTATCATCTTTTTTTACATCGGTATACTCGAAATTTATGTACATTAGAGTTATTACCTCTTTACATCAATATGTTTGAAATTTACATTAGAAACATTAATAGGAATAGGCAATTTATTTTAAGCACCTTTAATAATATATAGCTTTTTATGAATTATGATATATCCAATATATAATGCTACAATATTAATATAATTAGGGGTTAATTAACGATAACAAGAATTTAGAACGAGCAAATTAAATTAATCGAATATTCACTATATAAAAAAAAACTTTACGGTTTTTCTGATTACTTCACTGAGAAAAAGAGTTTGTTAACTTGACTAAATTTTTCAACTAAATAAAATTTCTTCAGTTCAAGTATTTATTTATTTCAGTTAAATTGATAAATATTTGAAAAGTAAAGTTCAAGTATTATATGTTTAAGTTAAACAAATAAATACTTGAACCGAAGAAATTTTATTTAGTTGAAAAATTTAGTCAAGTTAACAAATTTTTTTCTCAGTGTTCAAATTGATGAGTTATAATTACAAAGTTTGCACATAACTCTCTCGCTTTATTAGAATTATCGTCCTTCTTTTACATCGGTATGCTCGAAATTTACGTTTCGAAAGGGACTTTTTGGATCAGACATTTTCGAGCGTATATATACCATTGAATAATGATCCGCATTACAACTCTCGAAGTATCCGGCGCGGCGAACGGCGACAATGTCGTAACGTCGCGGTGACGGTGAAGTAACGCGAGAACGGCCAGAACGGACGAGCCGGAAATAAATGCCCGGCGCGGTGCACCTCGTCACCGAGGCAGATTACTAAGGCGGACTAACCGTCGGATGTGGAGCGAGCTGGATGTGTGCGGGCCCCACGCTCGCTCCGGAAACGTGGAAAGCGTGAAAGATCGCTTCCCCGCGCGAAAGTACTTTCCATTTAATCACGCGGCGGACCATCCGCCAGGTAGGAGGTACGTCTGGCGTTGGCGGAGGCGCGGCGTTAATTGAATTAGAGAATGGAATTAAGTTAACAATTTCGCGTCCGAATGGCCCGACTTCTACGACCGCGGCGATTATCTGTAACCGACCCGCCGCGCTGTCGCTGTCGCCATCGCGCGCCTGAAGTAACTGTACTCGTACTACTCGCCGCGCCGTGCATTCGCGGCCGTATTCTCCTTGCCGCCCGGACGGGGCGGACCGGATATTAAATAATCCGAATGGCGCGTATTTTTAACGTACCGGTGCCAGGAATACCGCACCGCGACACGTCGAAGACGTACGTACCGCCGCGCCGCGCGGAAGTAACGAGCACTTACGCTGATGAAATTACATTTGGAATTCCGCTGGAACTTCTCCGCGCGGCGCAGATCGTAACGCGGCGATCTAGCACGCGCGTATATATAAATTATTCCCGTATGCCGAATCACCTGCGCTTTTCCCACCCCTTCCTCCGTCCCCCGCCCGCCGACGACGACTTTATTATTCGCCTTTAATTACATTCGCCCGGCGTTAAAATGTTCTCGAATCGGGTTAAGCGGCGCGTCAAGGTTCCGCGATACTTGACGCTTCGCCACGCTTAATGACTCCTATCGTTCACGATCTTGGAGATATCGCGCCGGGAAATAAACGTGGTGTGGGCCACGTGTGGCGCTTTCTACGTGACTCAATTAGAGCAGCGTGAATAAATGATAATGGATAGTACGAGCGCGATCGCGTCACGACCACCGCCGATTAATAGATAATTTTCGATATCGCACCCGTCGTAAATTCTTGCATGTTAAACGCGCGTGTATTATCTTGTCATAAAATTACAACTGTACCGCACAGAGGAGGTTACACGGTAGCGCGTGATGACGACAAAAGCTCATTATATGTTCACTCTGGCGATCGCGGTTTGCCGTAATGGAAAATTGCTGGCACACATCTCACGTAATGTATCATCTATATTTTATTATTGCGCGCCGTTGAACGCAACTTGTCGATCCCGCCGAGATTGTATGCTCATCGAGAATTAAGAACGGATACTTTCTCGAGCGTACCATTATTCATTTCGCTTCCTCTGTTGAATGAAAAGTTAAAAACGAATTCCGTGAACTTTCCAAACTTTCCGCCAATATATCTATATACGTGACCTGTAGCGAAAAAATCGAGTGTTTCGTTTATTGATATTCGTTTTATTTCTCTCTCTAAGTTGTGAACTCTCTAGCTATTCTTTATGATAGATACTCTACACGGAAAAAATGATTTTGCTGAAATATCTTCAAATTTGGCCAGATACAGATTTGAAAATAATTTTGTTGGACCATCAAAATAATTATGCGCTTGAGCATCCTACATAGTTATTTTTTATGGTTGAACTCTTTGAAGCACACATTTTTCTTTATTGTTAATTTACAGGCAACCTATGTACTTATAGGTTTTTTGGGTTGCTGATTACGAATCTGAGGTCGAAATTCAAAAATTCAAAATGGCGGATCCAATTTCATGCAAATTGCTTAAATTTTCGCAATTCAGGCCCGCCATTTTAGATCCGCCATTTTGAATTTTTGAATTTCAACCTCAGATTCGTAATCAGCGACTCCAAAAGCCTAAAGTGTGCAAGTTTTATGACGCTATTACTTATAGATCACTGTAAAATACATTTTTTCTGAAAAATATGCAATTTTTCACAATATGTTTGTTTGTTTATAGCATTGTTACAACTAATAATGTTTGATTCTTCACATTTTTTATATGTTTGTAACTCTATAAGATGTTTTTAACATCTTATAGATCTTAAAAGTACAAAAATCCGGATGAAAAAAATCAAAAACATAGTTTAAATAATGAAAAATGAAGAAAAACAGGTAGGATTATGAGATCCCACCATGCTTCAAAGGGTTAACAAAATTATTTTCAGATCCATATTTAGCTAAATTTTTAGATACTTTAGCAAAACCGTTCTTTCCGTGTATAACAAGTTTTAGTTAGACATCAAATTAAGTCAATATTAAGTAAATCACATCGATTACCATGATAATTAGGCGTCTGTACATTAAAAAAACGACTTGCTACGATATCCATGATCCCGATTATAAGATTGATTTATTCCAAAGAACTGGACGGGCAGTCCCGTTAAACGTCGGACATAATTTATTGAAACGTCCATCAAGTTGATTCGATACGTGTGTATGAAAATCGAGCGGGCGGGACGCGACGCGATGTCACAGCGCGGTTTCGCGGATATCAACGCGCGGATAAAATGCATATGTTAGTGCGGACGCGTCGAACGCACACGGGGGTGAACAGAGGGCGAGAGGGGGTGGCTGACGTTACATCTATGCGGAACGAGTCGTGACGTTATCTCCGACGATGGAATTAATTATTGGAAAGCGCCGGACGGTCAATTATTCGCGGTTTTAATTAGCCCCGAAACCGTTTCTACTACGGCCGGAGTATTGTGCCAAATACGTTGCCAAATACAGCTTGATGCCATCGGCGCGTATAACATCACGCCCGTACATCTATCGCCGCGCGTCCCGCATTGTTCTCCGTTTATCGCACGCGCGTACATTCGTTGTCCCGCGCGAGACTAGATCGTCTCGAAACTAGAGCTATAATCTATCGCGACCGGGGGGAGGATTTAAAAGCGCGCGGCGTGTCCGAATTAATCGGCGCGCCGGAAACGGCGCGTTATTTTCGGGCAGGAAGCGTACAACCGCGCTCGAAAACGAGATATTCTGTCAAAGGGCAGGCAACATTGGGCAGCAAGTTGCGCTGACGCGAATCGACTGTTATCGCGTGACCGTAATGGTGGAACAAAACTTTTTAACGGTTCGACCGCTCTCACTGAATCCGGACGATCGCTGAATTCGCGCGGAATCCATATTTGACATGTTTTACTGGCAAAAAGCGGAAATATCAGCGGATTCCACGCGGCCGCGAGTGAGAGGGAAAGAGAGAGAGAGAGAGAGAGAGTGTGTGTTCAGCGATTCGATTGGTATATTCCGACCCGCGACAAAAAATATCACGTTTTCTTTTGTTCTTCAGACAAATCCGGCGCGAAGAGATTTCCCTCGAAAAATAAAATGCGCCGAAAATAATCAGCGCTCGCCGCTCCGGCTGCTCGCTCCGCCGCTCGACCCTCGGCCGGCTTAACCGCCGATTTTTCTACGTTGCGGATCGCACTAAGGACTGTACAATCGCGCGTAATGAGATGCAATTACGGCGGAAAGAAGGAAATGAAACGACGCGCAGACTGCATTTGAAGCAAGCGGAGTCGCTTATTGCGGCCACCATTCCGGCGTGTTGCAGCGAAGCGCATATGGGGAATAAAATTGCGCCGGCATCTTTGAATGCGGGTCGAGACGACCGTGTTGCCGAGGAAAAGTAGATTAATAAAAGCAAGCCGGCGAAAACAAACAGGCTGGCCTGTGGAATCGCCGATAACCCGCGCTGTGCCACTTGTATCGGCCAAACGGCGAGCTCAAGGGTTCATTTGTCGAAACTTATTTCCGCTCTTAATCGCGCGAACGCGTAACTTTTCCCTGGGCCAAACGTTCTCCAAACAATTCTTCGGGATTTATAAACTAGCGAAGAAAATAAATCTACCTTAAATACATTACAGAAAAAGAAGATCGTTTAGTTAGAGAAGATATCATTTTTGCGAAGTATTTGTAATTCAATTTTCAAAATAAAGATACGAAGGAAATTATGTCCTTACACGGAAAGAATGGTTTTGCTAAAATATATAAAAATTTGGCCAGATATAGATTTGAAAATAATTTTGTTAGGCCATCAAAATAATTATATCGGGCGTCCAAAATAGTTGCTGGAATATCAAAACCTTTTGCAGCATTATCATCATGTTTGAGCGTCCTACATAATTACTTTTGATGGCCTAACAAAATTATTTTCAGATCTGTATCTGACCAAATTTTTAGATACTTCAGCAAAACCGTTCTTTCCGTGTATGCTAAAATTTAGATTAAATTAATTATCGTGCGTTGCTGTTAACAAAAACGATAAATATATTTGATACTATAGAAATTTTAATAAGACGGAAATATATTTGATACAATATCATTATATTAGATACAGTATCGGATATATTTTTTATGTACACGGAAAGAACGGTCCGAAAATAATTTTGTTAGACCATCAAAAGTAACTATGTGGGACGCTCAAACATGATGATGATGCTGCAAAAAGTTTTGATATTCCAGCAACTATTTTGGGCGTTCTACATAATTATTTTGATGGCCCAACAAAATTATTTTCAGATCTGTATTTGGCTAAATTTTTAGATATTCAGCAAAACCATTCTTTCCGTGTATTACTGTTTAAAGCAGTATATTTGATATAAGAAACTTTAATAATGTAGTGACTTGCTCGAGCTGCGTTCGCGAGCTTCCTCGCGTCTCATTAATTGTTTCAGCAACTTGAGCGACGGCAGGACTAAAATTCATTGTAACCGGATCTCCGATGTTTGTAGCGCGCAGTCTGTGCCAGAACAGTCACAATAGGTGACATTATCAAGCACGGGATTTGTAGGTGGGAGTGCTCGGTCCGGGAGTTTGGCCGCCTATCTACCTCGCTTCAGGTCGGATATTTGCTAGTTAAGTGACGGTATTGACGCGTGCGACAAGCAAATACCAATATGCCGCCGTCGGGCATCGTACATATCTACCAACTAGACGACGATCAAACAATTACATTCGTTCGAGCTTCGAAAGCCGTATTGCCGGGAAAACTCGCTGCGTATACACACATTTTTGATTCTGCTGCACACATATTTTACTATATCCCGAACTACTACGAAAATAAAAAAAAGGGTATTAACGGCGAACAGCGATCGCGCTTTGCGAAAAATCCTCTTCGTGCGCAACAACATTTTCCGCGTCGCATAGAGCGGATCTTTAAAAAGGAAAATAAAGGATATATGTATATATGTTCTGAGGCACCCCTTCGAAGATAGTCGCCGAGGATCGCGAGGAGAAACAAAAGTTAGGGGATTGTTAATAAGCGAGCGATAAAGCGCTTCTCGAAAATCGGGGCGTGCTCTGGTCCCCCTCGCGCGTAAAAACTTTCCGAACGACGTCGGTTACAGACTTTATGAATCTCGTAAGAAAGTTCGTTAAGCCACTTTCGAGGCACGTAATCCGACCTGACGAAAATATACTCGGTGATATTAATAAATAATGGCGAACGGTTACTCGTTCCGTTTACCGTAAGTCTTATATTAAATAATACCCTGAATCTCTCACATTTATTGCATTAAAGATGTCGTCTTAAACTTAAACTTTGATGTTAATAATCGATCAGCCAATTCGCGTGCGATCTTTTAAATTGATCAATTCGTACTCATCATTAATAATAAACGTACTGAAATAGCAAGAATAAAAATAATTGTCGATCGAATAATTGGATGCGTAAGGGAATAATTAATTTACGTTCTCGTTGGAATTGAGACGAACGCGTTTGCAATCATCGTATCTGCAGTCCGCGGAGTTTCCCCCGCTTATCCGTCATCCGTTCGCGCGTCGAAGTATAATCGACCGCAAGATCGTGGCATTATTTCTAAAGTTGTCGTAAACTCGATCCCTCCATTCGCCGCGGATCCGGAATTCTCTTTTCTTACGCGAATTACTTCGGACGGAGTTTACAAACATTATTTAAAGTTTTCGAAGAACGTTCGCGAGAAGTCTACCTTGCCTGCCCCCGCTCCGTCTCACCCCTTTCATCGCGCTTGCTACCCCCGGCTGTGCCCTAACGATCTCTCAAGCGGTCCGCCAACGCCAATTCTTTATCCAGAATTAATTCAATCTCGCGCTGTCGACTCGCTCGCGATTTATCTTGTAATCCATATTAAGAAGTGTGTGCCGGTGAATATTTTGCGACGCGAGCGCTTATCGGGTCTCCTACTAATTTATTACCCGAAGGAATCGCGAATACGCGTGCTGCGTTAATTACTTTCGGAAGTTGTTCGTGCGCGACGTCATCGTCGGCAGATCGTTGCTATTCGGAGCAATCGCGCCGGGGCAACGTTTCAATTCACTTAGTCGCTTCTTTCCGAGTCCACATCTTTTTCCCGGGGTGATAAACTGGCGAACTTCTCCGGCTGACTCGTCCTCACCGAGCCGACAACGAGGCGGCGCTGCTCATTTGCCGCCAATTCTGTACCCTCCACCACTGAGATAGCGAGGATAATAAAGGAAACGGCCGGAACGAAGAAACCGTCTTCAACGGCTTTCATTAACGCCCGTCGATTAGATTTGCAACGAAAGTACGTTAATTAAAGATATCTTAAATACGTTCGCCGTGCCGGCTCTCTTTCTCCCGTTCGGGAAGAAATCCTGAAACCCGACCAGCAATTGAAAATCTGTTAAATGATCGCGCCCTTTGCGCGCAGCAGTCGCAAGCTATCGGACTTTTTAATGAGCTCGATAGATTTTTATTCTCCGCTTTCCTTTCGCGAGCGTTACTTATGCATACGTATATATCTTTACGACCTTATGCACTCGAAAAACTGCTAATTGGATCGTTTCGAGAGAACATCACCCCCATGTATTCTCGCGCGTCCGTGTGACCAGGTTTACCTGTGTACCAGGTAAAATTCGCTGTATCGGGTTGATTAAGGATAATTGCATCTCGATGTGCCCCAAGGAATAATCCGAAATCATCTCGCGCGACCGTCGGCGATGCCCAAGTTATAATCCACTGGCCATGAATCCGCCACGAAGATTGGGGCCCATCCCGCAAAGGTTTCTCGCGAATTATACGAGGTCGGGGACGTGGGGGGGAGCGCTTTGATCCTCGGTCAAAGGCCAACGTCTCCGAAGGGAGCGCAATGTTATGTGGGTCCCTTGGCCCATTGTGGCTCCCATTGTTGCGCAAACTGCATTACAACCGGAAGTGGCCGCGACCTCCCTTCCGTGGCTCGTAACTCAGTGTCTCGCGGGCTGCTGCCGGGCACTGCACAATGCAACAGCAACGGCACTACCAGCAACACCGACGTCAGACGTCGCCGGCGCGAATGCTACGGCCGCCGTAACGCTCATCGCATTACGGGACGTTGTATATACGTCGCATCAATGCCGCGAGGAGCCCGTACGTCCGCGACCCTGTTACGTGTCGCCCATGTTCGAAGCGTGTGCCTTTCCGCACACGTGTCGACGGAGAGGAAATTAATCGCGCGGCCCGCGACAGTCCGCGCGTCGGCGTCGTCAGAAAACACGGACGGGGGAATTACCGCTCGCCACGCGAATTAGAACGCGTTCACGTTGCCTGGTTTTCGTTATCGCCTCGTAAGAGAGCGAGCGCAATAAAGCTCGACCTTATAATCCTATCCACCTCGCCCGCTATTCCGTCGAGTCCCATGTCATCGATTGACCTGCTCCGTTTTTTTTTTTTTTTTTAAACGAGATAACTTGCAGATGTTGAATTTTTAAATTTCATCAGCCGGTCAAGCCTCTATTTTTAAGTAGGTCTTTGCTTGACATAAAAAGTGAATACGTTTGAATAAAACATGTTAAAACATACAGGCGTTATTCGTTTGAATTTAAACCAAATATCGGGAGCATGGACACGCACCAAACATGCAACACACTCCATGTATAGTAGGGTCAAAAATATTACGCGATTTTCATGTTGTGATGCATAAATCATCGTATCGATGAAGAACTGAATAGCGCCGATGTAATGTACGGGATAAAATATTTGTAGAAGCTGGGTTACAATGGTTTATGTTATCGCGTATTACTCTATTTCGGAAAAGAGGGATTTACATTTTACCAGACTGCGAATATCGAAATGAACAAGAAACTAAGCTGAGATTTTAAATTCAAATTGCTCTCGCGTACAAATAATTCAAATGCTTCTCTCTTATATTAAAGTCGGCGTATCAAGATTAGCATAATCCAGTGTAGAGTCTGTTTAAGAATGCATCGTCTGAGCGATGATATATTAATGCGAGTGTTGTGATCCGGCAATTATCCGTTTATCGAATTTTCGATAAGTTCGGATATATTCCATTATATGTACTTATTACGAAGGTGTGTACAATTTTAATACGGAATAAATACAGAATTAATACAGAATATGCGTTTGTTTCGCCCATTTCGAACAAATCATCTTTGTAACAGAAAATAATATTTTAATTATTACGAAAAATCCGCGCATAACGTTATATTAAATCGGACAATCGACGCTGCTGTGAAAGCGGATCTGAAACATTTAAATTAATCCGCGGACGAGTCGAAGATAAAATTCTTAGCGAATTCTTTTGCCATTTAAAAGTTAAGTGAGACGAGATACCTTCAGATCTCTTGCGCGCATTAAAGAGCTAAATAAGTAAAATAGTTACATAATTCGCTCGTTGAAAGACTGAGCTTTGTTTCTTTCTCTCCATCGGTGAGAGAATGTTGAAACGCTTCTGCTTTCAACCACCTTTTTAGTCATTTCTTCTGAAATCTACTTTTGCCCTTTGCTAAGACCAAAATGTACTTTCACACGTGTAGGTTTTTTTTAACTCTAAAACTCTTTTGCACCCGTCGCATATATCCAACACCTTCCGCAGCGGTAGTTATCACCCACGAAAGAAGCCTGAGGGGAACCAGTCCTCAGGCAACAATGGGGATCTCGTGGGGTAAGGATCTATTAATAATTCCAAAGCGACGTCGTTACGCTGTAAGCGCACTACTGCAGCTCAAGGGAAAGGGAAAGATAGCAAGAGAAAGAGACAGAGAATTAAGAGGGGGAAGAGAGAGAGAGAGAGAAGGCGAAGGGATAGAAGGGATAGAAGGGCGGAAGTGGGGTAGCTAAGCGATTCGTTCTACTCTCCGGAGGCCGACCTCTCAATTAGCCTGCTTTCCTGCAAACTACGACTCCCCTGCGATGTAGCGATGCGCCAGCAGGCCGCCCTGGAACGTCTGGCAGCGTGTTTTCAGGATATCCTGATTCTCTTGATTCAACTAGTAAATCGGCACGAGAGAAGCCCGAAGCGCGCGCTCATAATACGCCGGACTCTTGCGGAAATCCGCGATTGCGGATTACATAATAAACTGGGTTTTTGGCGAATTCGATAATAGCGCGCTCACGTGTAACTTCCGGGGAAAGGGTCGGATATAATATTAAATTATAAAGCTCCGCGCTACGGGGTTAAGTCGTTTAACATTTGATATAATCCTTTTATTATTCGCACATAACGTATGCTGTATATTATATACGAGGAACAACAACTTGGGAGAAAGTTTTATGACGTTATATGACGCAGGAAAGCACTTTTGACTTTTAACAATTTTAAACCCACCGTATTTTACACGGTGCAAAAGACGCGTACAAATGCAAAATTCTTGTTTTGACTTAGCCGCGCGCAAATGGATCTGCGGGAATAAAACAACGTGCATAGCGAAGCTCGTATGTAGCGAAACAAATGGCAGGGAACCGCCGCGCGTGAGGAATATAACGCGCTCGTAATCTGAATTGCCCCCATACGATTCCGCACGCTCGGTCGCCATCGTTCCGGCGCGCTCGTAGATGGTCCATGAGACCTCTCGGGTCCGAAGCGGAAAGCGTGTTACCGTACCTCATCGCAACTAACCATCCGATCCGGCTAAGCCCATATCATCCACCTGGATCTCGCGACGTTGGCTCCCTATTATTTTTCATCTCGCAAAATCGAAGCTCTTCGAACGGTCCCAGACGCGGCGGATGGAGGGGGCGGTTAATCCACTCTTTCGCCGAATTTTACGAGAGCCGCGTCGTAGTCGAAGGCAGCCCGCCGAAAGCGGGTCGCTCGTAAACGTCCTAATTAATTTCACGCAGTTCGGCTTTAACGGAGCTTTAACGCTGCGACTCGATGGCTGCGATGGCAAGGGAGAGGGTGAGTTCGGTCCGGGGTCAGCTTTTCCGCGATATACCCCGGCCGCCCTACCAACTCTACCTTACCCTACTCTACCCTACCCTCGAAGGATCTACCCCGAAGAACCGTACCAAGTTTAATCCCTGCGGTATGGAGCCGACGAGAACTTTCACGAGGCGGCTTCGTACAGGCGAGTTCAGCCAAGACAAAGCGCGGCCCGGTCCAATGAATTCCCTTTCGCTCTCCGCAGCCAGCGTTTTGTCGAGCGAGGAAATTATTTGCCAACAGGTCGGTCGGTGCAGCTGACAAGAAAAATCGCGGACACTTGCTCGATACGGGGCAACACGGGATTAAATTCCCCGAGGGGTATAAAGTATCTTGCCATGGGGAATATTGCTTGTGTAGGGAAAATTGTTAGACGAGGATGTAATGGAATGTAGCACGATTTGTTTTTTTTTCTTTACAAGTTCTCGACGATACAAACGACGCTGTAGGAATTATTAATATCTTATCTTTATATATATATATAATAACATATTTTATATAAAGTAACATGAGGGAAGTCATTTATGGAATTTGCATTGCAATGCAAATATACAAAAGCATCATTATACGCGCTTTGTAGCAAATAGAAACACCGAGTGCTGATATAGATATGATATGGACGGAGATTTAAACACGCCGTATCAGCGCCGAGCGTACGCAGTCTTTTCAGTTATCAATTCTGCGTCAACTTACGTCCATATTAAATCGAAACTGTATTTTCAAAGATATTCGAGGAGAATGTACATGCTCGAGAGAGGAGAAGAACGCGTAGACCTGCGTATTGTATGCACAATATGCTTCTCATACATATCAATTCGGACGAAAATTCTATATTGAGAAACCCCGTTGTTGTTGCGGTGGAACCTGTGGAATCGTTTCCCATGGCGCTTCGCAGTCGCACACCGTTGAAGCGTCAGATGTAGAACTCGCAGAACGGGAGGAGGGCGGGAGGAGGGCGGGTCACCGAACCTCCGCGATCGCAGGGAAATTCCATCCCTTTAAAGCGATCTTCTCCATTCCGGATGCTCGCAGAAATAAAAGCAAGGCGACCTGCCGCGGAACGAAAGCCCGACCGTCGCGTCGGAGCGGCGAAGCGCGGCGCGGGTGAATCCTCGTCGCGAGAATTCAAAGGTATAAAGTGTCGACGATGCGTCTCGCGTCGACCCTTGTAAAGACGTTGAATTTTATGAAACGTCACGGGGATTCGGTGGAAATATGTAAATACGCAATAAAGCGTAAGCCCGGCTCGCCCGCCGTCCTGTCGCTACCACTTTCGCCGCAGTCCGCGCCGGCACCCACCCCTCGTGTCGCGTCCGCTTAACCGCGGGGTGAGACGTGAAATCCCGGTGCGCGGACCGCTATACGCCTGGATTCACCGTCTTCCACCACGAATTCGAAGACAAAGATGCTCGCGCGGATTTTATGGACCGCCCGAGCTTTTCGTACCGGCGAGCTGTTCTCCTACGACGCTCTACTAGAAATTGTGTGTGTCGTACCGTCCTCGGGGAAGTCCGCCACGCGAAACAGAAAATCGACAATCGTCCTAGAACGAATACGAAACACTGCAGATGTATCAATGGCGGCGAGCTTCTTTAATTAATTACAAATCTGAATTTTTTTCAAAAAATATGATTCGTGGTCGCGAATCGTCTTGAGGAGCCTCAAAATCGGTTCGGTAATTTCTTACGATTTATGAACGATGAGCTCTTAGCACCGGTACTGCGAAGGACTCTCCGCCATTAAAACTTCGTGCGGCGGGAACGTTCCTCGCAAACAATAGATCCTCCGTGCCGGCTCCGTGATTCACAGAGAGCAAAAACTCGCGGAACTGCATTTCCTCCATTTTCCACCTCGGTGGGGCCACCGCGGAAAATTAAGGAACTGATTAACGCGGCTGCTAATTTGTCCTAGCTAGCGCTGCCTTTAACTTAATACGACACGAAGTAGACGTGGAGAGGAGGCGGGCAGGGGAAGGAGGAGGGGGACAATGAGCGTAGACAATGGTGAGGCTGATACGCTTAGTGGAAGCAAACGGGTTTGTCGAGTTGAGGAGACCAGCCCGGAGTGTTCCGAGGGTAGCAGGAGGGTGCTCAGGACACTTAACTACCCCTAAATAACGGACGTACCGCCGTGCTCCGGCCGCTATCCCTGAATCAGTCCGACCGTACCAACTGCGCTCGTAATGCGACGAAACTGTTCCTATTGCGGGCTAATTCGCGACGGATACATTCGCAAGTGTCTCGAGTCGTACGTTGAACGTGAAATCGCAGCGGTTTATCATGCGATTATTTTAGCCCGCAAATCCGCACGATGCATAATAGCCATGCAAAACGGTTCGGATAACGTAACTCGAGTTTAAATGTAATATTGACAGTGTAATGTAAATATGCACATGCATACACCCTAAACGCGAAACGTCCGTCCCTTTCGAAGATACGTGGCTTTGAGACAACCGTGCGTGCCTAAGTTGCATGCGATATAGCGGCATCGTCCATTAACGTGTATCCGGGCCCGGGCGATTACGGTGTAATGGCGACGTCGATACAGCGACATGATCAATCTATGTCGCTCCCGGAGATTTATGAAAATACTTGCTTTCACTGTCATGTCGCGGCTTCGGCCGAGGAAAGGGGGGAGGTATAAGTTCAGAAAAGTTCACGCGAAAATCCCCCCGGGGAGAACACAACGGACTTCGACGTCCACCTACGGAAGTCTCGCCCCTTTCTCTCTCTCCCCCCCTCTTTTTTCTTCTTCTTTTCGGACGGAAACTTCGGTTCAATCTTCCCTGCACCACATGCTGCGCGATATTAACGGATGGAAAAAGAAAAGAAGGGGGCGACATTCTCAAAATGTTCTCCGGGACCGCGGGTCGCATTAAGATCATGAGTTTGATCTCTCGCTCCTCGTTAGCAATTAATGCCTCCCGCGGCGAAGTTTTTGTCGGGAAGTTTTCATTATTCAACGCGGTTCTCCCCGGCAGATGTAATGGCCCGGTATTATTAATAGAATTATGTAACTCTTCTCGACGCGGGCGCGCGCGCGCCCTTCCTCGCTGTAATTACGCTCGCGAAGCTGCCGAGCGGGCGCTGTTAATTATTAACGAAGACATCATTCTGAAGCGCGCGAGTGACAACGTCACGGCGGCGATGTAACCGAACATCTGTCGTCGTTACCGCGGCGGGTATATAATTGAACGCGTTAAAAACGCGTCGCGTGAACGTCACACGTCCGTTACGTTACGAACGCGACATATCCGTTTCCCGTACTTCCCCGCAGATATTGACTAAACTTTTTCGAGTCCTTCGAGCCGCGCGGGTTGAAACTTCATCCCCTTCATGACATCCTCTTTTTCCATTAGACATCGTACGAGGGCCGCGTGTATTTTTGCACGCTCGTGCTTTAAACGCGGACGAACTCTCCAGGACTTTCTCTTTACTTTATTTTAAAAGTAATGTCCACATTACGCGAGTTTAGTTTGAACTCGCGGTATTATTCCCGCTACGTTTCCCTCGTTGACTGTGTGTGCGGCATACGACGGGGTCGCGTTAACGGAAAACGATCGGCGGCAATCGGCGCAAAGTGAAATTTTCCCCGATGCGCGACACGAATTGATCGAAAAACTTGTCCAATCAGCGTTACGACGCGCCGGGCCGTTCCGATTTCGCGGATCGGATCGGCAAACTCGAAAATGCGCCCCTCCTCGATTTTGTCTCTAATTTTTAGAATTAGATTGGGAATCAGCGGTTTCGGCGTAACGATTTCGCGTATCGATCTCGGAATCGCGTACCGTGCTACGCACGGCTCTCGAGCGGAACGCGGGGCCGAATGCCGATTTGGATCGATAATGAATTCATTAAATGCGTTTCGAATGCTACACGACCATCGCTCGCCATTAGCGCGCCGCTGGACATTTCAACCAGCGCCTCGGGTCTTTGAGGGTTAATTGCGGACGTGTTGCGGAATTTCATTAATCGAAACGGCTTTCAAGGCTTCTCTGGTATTTAAAGTACACGCGTCGGCCAGCGAACGATTGATGGCCCATCGACAGTTGCTTTCGTGCTCGCCGGCGTAGAAATCGGGCATAAATGTGTGATCGGTGCGAGTAAACGCAGATTTCCAGATGGCGGACAATATCCAATATCTCGGGATCAATGAGCGGTTGCGGCATGAAAGCCGCGATTGTCGGCGTTGAATTGCGTGAATTAACAAAAGGAAGTCGGAAAATCGGGCGTATTTACAGTCCGTCTACTTTCCCGGATATCGATTTTAGCACTTATACGTCTCTGTCCATTAAAATTTTCATCACATACATTTGGACAATGAAGATATATGAAATTTGAAGTATGGATTAAAGCGGCGACATATGCTTGTTTAAAATTGACTAACTCTTGAAATCAGTATATTAAAACATCAGAAGACTCATTTTATCGCTTTTGGGTAAATTTTTAATGAGGATTATATCGATCAATGCAAAAATATTGTGGAAAATAACAAAAAGACAAATGAAAAATGGCATATACATATAAAAGCAGCATAAAAAGTATGGATAAAGATAGTTCGCGATCGCATTCAATATGCTAGCGACATCATTAATGTAATAGTGGATACTCATCCAAATTGCAAATTCTCACAAATTGGGACAAACGTTATGATGAAAAAAATCGTGCAAATTAAAATACCGTGATTCTAAAAATTGCAATTTTGTTTATTGTTTTCTTCACTACATAAAGAAAAGACGTGTATGTGTCGTGAGCGATATGTTTTCAGTTAGTTATTATTACAGCTCAATCTTATTACAAATAATCGTTATACGGCTTACAACTACCAGCTCAACGATATGGGCGAGTTATATTCTTAAAAAGGGATAAAGGTGAAGGAAGTAGATCGAAGTTGGCTTTCAGCCTTATTTTTCGCGAGAAATAAACGCTCCTTTTCTTCTTGATATTTTTCTTTTGAACTTATTTTATTATTTACAAAAATATATATATATTATATATAAATAATGAAAAATATTTTTATAAAATATTTTAAAAGAAACTGCGCTATGTTCTTAAATATTTTTGTAAGCTGCTCTAGATTATTACTTGGTAATATCACTGCTTTATTGATCAATATACGACAAGAAAATTGTCATTTACTATTATCACTAAAATGTTGCTAAAATGATGGGATGATATGAAATTAAATTAAATTAAATTAAATATTTTATAATTCTTAATCGCTTTCACTATTTTCGAGTACAAGTTTTACGTGAATAATCGTTTTGCTTTTCTACTAAATACAGTCAAATTCATTTCTATTCAAAGTACATTTTTAAAAATCTGGTCACGCTATTACGTTTAAATTTGTCAGTGATTAAATAATGCAGAAAAACGAGACGCCAAACCGACCGTGAGTCGTATTTAAGATACGTACATGAAATTATAACGAATCCGCGAAGGTTTCTTGCATTTCTCACGTTACAATGGTAAAGGCTTGTGGCTTTCCTGCCGCCGTTGCTGCACCGCCGTAGCAACGGCGCCAGCAACTACTCCGGTAACCGGAGGGGAAGTAAACGGCTTGTTGCGCGTCGGCGAAGCCCATTTTATGCCCTGGAAAAAGCGGGAATTCAAATGAGCACCGTTACGCCGGGGCGTTTATATGATAAAGAGTCGCCCTTAAACAATATTTATGCCCGTCGTTGGAGCCGGAGGCATGCAATAAATACTAAGCCTATGCTAATCTTTATACTTGTCCCTTGCTCGTGCTGATAAGGTCTTTTAAAATTCCACCCAAAGTCAGGATGGCGTGGGTTGTCGGTTAAAGTAAACGTCGTGTCGATTATTGACAAGAGACTAAGAATAAGCTAAAAGATTCATGTTTAGATTCGTTAAAACAAGACCTCTGCGATTCGATGTTGCGACTCTGATGAAATATTTCGGCAAACGGATGCTTCCTTCTTGACACATTTAACGTACACGGAGAAAATTTTATATTAAAAATTACTATGTATGGCAGTAGCTGTGGACTATTGCTGGAATTATAAAAATTTTTACTATGTAAAACAATGAAAAACATAGTAAAAATTTTTATAATTCCAGCAATAGTCCACGGCTACTGCCATACATAGTAATTTTTAATATAAATTTTTCTTCGTGTAATATTGTACTGTTAGTAGAACATAATTTAATTTCGAACAAATAAATATAGACTGAAACGCAGTCTTTTTTAGCTCGAGCTGGGAATGGTAATATCATGTTGGATTAAATTGATAATCAACCCAGCTCTAGCTAAAAAAGACTGCACTTCAAGTCCGAAAATAATCGGCGTGTAGGAAGTGTTTTAACGTTTTATTACGTGAATTTAATTCATGTAATAAAAATATTATTAGGCAAAAAAGATCCTTATATCTCGACCGTATATAAGCCATGTTTCTGTATATTGTATTATTAATTTCTAACATTTTCAGACGTTAAATATGACCGAAAATGGAATAAAAACGTGAAAACTATTCTTTACTAGGAACAGAAATAAGTAC
>NJRQ01000100.1:305504-340745 GCA_003063805.1 Aphaenogaster ashmeadi
ATGTCTATGATGGGATCCAATGTCCTGGGCGCGCGACAAAATCGAGAGCGACGAGGCGAGACGCGGTCGCTTCCTTTCTTTCTCACATCGGTCAACGACAAAAAGTCCGGGGGATCCTTGCGTCACGAGTGAAATGGCTCTACGGACTTCGTATCCTCGGGTTTGCCTCCCCGTGTAGCGGCTATACCGGGTTCGCCTCGTCACGCGGGAGGAGAACGGAGGCAGCCGACCGAATCGAATGGAAACTCGTTTCTTGGAAATAGCCTACCGGAAATTTACGGAAGGAATTGGCCTTCCCGTGTGAGATCTGACCAACGAGCTATCCACTTACTCGAATCGGTCCAGCCGGATTGTGCCTCCGGCCACCATGAGTGAAAGAGAATGAGAAAGAGAGAGAAAGAGAAAGAGAAAAAAAGAGGAAAGAAAGAGAGAGAGAGAGAGAGACGTGGTGCGAACCATCAGGACAACGATCGGGGGATGTCCCGTGGAAAAACGGAATTTCATAAACCGGATCTCTTAATCCCATCGCGAAATTTCCGATTTCGCGTATCCGTCCGTTCGGCGCCGACCGCGACCGGCAAATCGCAGGTATTCCTGATATCGAGTCACACGCGAATATCACTTATCGATTTACACGCGTATCTGCGCCGTTCCTTGTCCGTAAACGCCCGCTGGAAAAATTGTCCGTAAAATTCGTTTCTCGCGGCGAGCTCTTTCGGAGATTGGGGAGAAATTCGCTGTCAGACCTCCGCAAAGTTACGGAAGTATATAAGTAAAAGATTTTTATTCTTTAAGGGAACCAGTGAACGTGGACTTCTAATTAATATTGCATAAGCTACAAAGACGATTGTTTGAGCAAATAAAATGTTTGTTTTCAGTTCCGTTGGTGAACGTCAGCGTGGTCGAAGGAAGACCTGCCGAATTGCCGTGCGATATAACTCCTCCCGGCGAAGACATGCTGCACATGGTTTTCTGGTTTAAAGACGAAGCCGGAGTACCGCTCTACACGTGAGTTTGCAATCTCGTTCTTGTCGCATGCAAAATCTCTGCGGAATTAGCATTCGCGAAATTGTGTTGACTACGAAACGACTGTAGTTTCAACTAGACAACGAAACGTGCGATGGGAATTTGCAAAAATAATTCTTGGAAGCACATTTTTAATAAATTTTCGAGTGAATTTTCAAGTAACGTCCCTAGAAAACATTAATTGAATAATCTGAAAAAAAAGAGATGAATAGCGATATTTTATATATCTCTTTAGAATTTTACTTATATATTATATTGTAATGTTAATGTGTTTTTCGTCGTCTAAATCTTGATGTTAGTACTGCTTTTATTAGCGACTATAGAAAATCACACAAAGATCTTTATTCGCTTCGAAGAATTTGATCAAAACCTCTGACGAGGCAAGCATTGATTCATCGCGACAATCATCGGTCGCATCATCAATGATTTCCAGTGGGAATCCGTGCTTTGATTTACAATTTTCCGATTCATACGTACGTTTCTGAAAATCTCCGAGGTACTCTAAGGGATCTACGATCCTCGCGACTAATATGTAGTAAAGCCGCCCCTATTGCGGCGCCCTTCTTTATTACGACACCGTGGCGCGAGTCCGACTCACCTCCCGTTATTAAACGTACATCACCACTCGCTCGTCGGTGTTCCGCTACCTCCGAAGGGAAATCCCCCTTTCGCATTTCACATCCTCAATGTTACGATATTCTCCCTTACGAATATGCGGTCCTCGAATTATACGTTCGCTTACGATCCCTTTACCCCCGCTTTTCCCCGTTTGCCCGAGCGGCGCTCACGAGGAACATCATTTTCGAACGTGCCTGCGTTGGAAGTGCAGCTTCCGCGACTTTCGCAGAGGATCGCCTACGGCCAATAACACTTACGTAGTAATCATTAGAATTTTAACGACGCGGGAAATCCGCTCAATTAAGCGCAATGCAGCTATTCGTACCGACTCGTTATTTGAATGCGCATTTCGCGAAGCGCAGATCGCTCGGGCGTGCTATTAACCCGTATGCCCGACCTCTTCAATATTTTTCGATCCACGCGGATTGAAGACAAACAATGTGTTTCGACAGAACGCAAATAGAGGTAGGAAACGCTTAACCGGTTCACGATAACGAATACATATATACGTATCGTACATTCGATGCGCGAACTTTCCTGTGCGGCCTTTGCCCTCGCTCGTGGCATGCAATCCCTCTCCTTTCCCACTGATTCTCTCGGTTTCTCCTCGTTTTTTTCTCCGACCGCTCGATCTATTGTCATCAAATCGATACCACGAGAATGCCCGGGGGAGGACAAACTCTTGGATATGCTCTTTCCCCCTGATTTACAATCGAATGCGTAATCAACTGCCGCTTCACAATGAAGGGATTTGCTTGAGTTAAGCTTGGAGTTGATTTATTTATTTTTTTTACTACACGGAAAGAACGGTTTTGCTGAAATATCTAAAAATTTGGCCAGACACAGATCTGAAAATAATTTTGTTAGACCATAGAAAGTAACTATGTAGGACACTCCAACGTAATGATGATGCTGCAAAAAGTTTTGATATTTTAGCAATCATTTTAGGCGTCCTACATAATTATTTTGATGACCCAACAAAATTATTTTCAGATCTGTATCTGGCCAAATTTTTTAATATTTCAGCAAAACCATTCTTTCCGTGTAAATGTAAGATATTCTATAATCTATAGAGTCCAAAATTACACAGTTTAACGAGAAGAAAGCCTCAAGAAATGAGTTTCTTCGTTTCTTATAGTATTTTTAGTACTCGATACAGTTTTGATCTCAAAAATGCTCTATGAGTCACTTCACGATTTTGAGAGATTCGAAATTAAACTTATTTATTTATTTATTTATGCTTTATAGTTACGATATATGATGTGTTAAAAAATTTTACACGTTACAGAGCATATTGATGATTGGAATTGTTTAGGATCGAGAAAATAACAAGGCATAATCATTCGCGTCTCTATTTCTTGGTTTAAAGAAGAAATATTTTTGCTGGGCTGTATTAACGAATATATTATAGTGCAATATATCGTAGGAAAGAGAAAATGTCAGTGTGTGTTTTTTTTATAGAAAAAACGTGTCGTGTCTGACACTAATCTCGAGTTACTTTGCGAGCGTCGCTCCTTTCTGAGTTTCAGAATATCTTTTAATTGCTAATTCAATTTTTACGCGAATTTTAAGCGAATTTTGTGCAAGCCGCGTCAGTACGTAAATGCACGCGCCTAATGAGAATCAGAACGCCGCACAATCAACTTCCGTAGCGTGTAATTATGGCGTGTCAATAAATTTCAATCGACTAGCGTAAAGGCTGGTTTGCTGCTCGATGTTTCCCAGATTCAGTTTGGCAGCTTTATCGGCATTATAATTGATAACGGCGGTGACGCCTCTCCGCTGTTCGTCACAGTAACATCAGAGGTTTCACGAGAATGTCAGATAAAACTTCATTATAAATGCATTCTTTTTTGCCGCAGCACTTTATGCAATCGCACGTAGAGATATCGGATTAAACGTGGCTTTTAATCTCGTTTCACGGTGTATTAGGACGATCATGGTATTGTCTGCGTCTCTCGACATTTAAATTTTTAATATTCCCGTTTCTATTAAATTTTCAAGTCAACTCTTAACGAACGACGTTTTCGATATAATGCGAAAGTGGGACGAACGCATGTATATTCCGTACATGAGATCGACGATTCAATTACTATGTTTATGATTCAATTGCTACAATTGTTGTTTTTAGAGAGCCTTTTAAAATTTCCATCGCTTACACTGAGAGAAAAAATAGTTGGAATAACAATAATCTCACTATATTTTATAGTGAGTTTTAGCCTCCAACATATTTTTATAGTTCATTTAAACATGCAAAATATAGCAGAGTGAACAGAAATTTATAGTCATCATATTTGCTTTGTTATTATTACCATGTGTATAGTAAAGCATGCTAAGACTAAGTTACCTGTACCAATATTTGCCAAATATTCCAATTGTATTGACTATATAAAATGATTAATTTCTCTTACCCATTCCATATATTCTATCTTATTATATTTTTACTTCAAATGATTATAATTATTGGTAAAAATTTTACATGGGTCACTTACACTATGCCTATATCGTAATTGTCACCAACATAAATGGTAACACTTATTATAAAAATGATATTCCTAACTAATAATTATTTACTATGTCATTATAGTTCCAAATATCATACATTTTTCTCTCAGTGTAAAACTGTCAGACTGGCTACGCTAAATGGAATTACAACAATAACTATTACCAAATTGGCTACCAAATTGGCGCTGTACTCTTAAAGAATACGCGACCATTCGCGTAAAGCGTATCTCCGTACCGAGAGGTGGGACCTCCTCGCGATATTTAATTTCCCAGCTGCGCCTTTCCAGATACAAGTACTCGGCGAGCAATTCCGTTCGTCCCGGGTCGTTGCGTTACGGTGTTCAAAGTACCGAATTAAAGTCTTGATGAAACATAATTGAGGGGTGTCGGTATCGGTGTATGTATCTCTCGCGCGCACCTACACCTCCCGGGCGCCGTTTCCGGGGGCTATCCAGCGTAACGATTATTACGGAAGAAAGCGGCGAGGGGCCGAAGAAAGGAAGCTCGCGAGTCCACGGACGCGCATTACCAACGCTGGTTCTATTCGTCCCAGGACGACCTACAATTGCGGCCCTCCACCCCTCTCGCGGCCGTACTGTACCGCGGGGGTCCTAATGGCGACGACGTTTGTCGCGGCAAATGAGAGTAAATGGCGCTAATACAGAAACTTTTTCCCCCCGCACACGACTTTCGTGCGGCCCGGACATTTCTCACGGCGCGCGCGCACGCGGACTCGGAATCAAAAAACGATTTTCAGATCCGTTGATTCATGACGGGCGCGAGGGCGCGACCGCGACGCGATTAATCTCCTTGCGGCGTTATTAATAGATCAAGTTCAAAGTTGCCACGGTGCTACAGCACGACTCGCGGAAAGTCACGCGATCGATGATGCCAATAAACCGGGGCGCGACTACGCGAATCGGAGATACGAAAATTCCACGACAATTAGCGTCACGGATAGGAACGAAGAGATGGAGATTTTCCCTAACGCGCTCGGAGATCGCTCGAGGATCTTTAATCGCGATCCAAGAGGACGAACAGGAATGGCTCGATCCTTATGCCGCGAATAAGAAGTTTTGCGTGACGCATTAGCTTGCGTTGGTCGCGTCCAACTAATGTCCACGTCCGCGATTCGGCGCCGACCTGGTTCACGCGACCCGTAAAATTTTCACGTTGCGAGGAAAAAAAAGGAAAGAAACCATGATTTCCGCCGACGCTTTTATTTGGCCAGAGTTGTAAAACATGCTTACGTCGCGCACGCGAAATGTACAATGTAAATCTATTGCGGCAAGAGCTAAATGCCAAGAGCCGAGATACGCTTAGCCTTTGCGCACGTTTATTTCTTTCCGCAAACATACATCCGCGGTGACTGCTGAATAGGCATTGTGTGATTTACCCACCGCGCAATTTTCCCGAAAAACGCCCGAAAATTTCCAATTCTTATCCATATGTTTCTCTCCATCGCGAGAACGCACCGGTTTACGCACTCACGATATTGTCGGAAACGTGATGAAATCGTAAGAGAAATGGCGTCTCGCTCGCCCCCTGAAATAAGGGGAGAATTAACGTGTGGTGATACATATAAAAAAACGTTGTTAAGTTTGACGCTGAATAGTCGCGCCTTATACCCGCGACGTTCATTACAAACATCAGAAAAGTACAAATTTAAAAAATTTTGGATCCGTCATTTTTGGTCCGCTATTTTGAATTTCGAATTTTTTACTTCAAATTCCGAATCAGCGAGCCAAAAAACCCCCTTAGGTACGACATACCATCAAAATCGAAGCATTTTATATATCTAAATAATCAGGTGCGCACTAATTGCGTCAATGCTATGCTGGGCACGTCTTTATTCCGCGTACTATTGCGTCAATGCCACCGAAGGGGTTAACTGATGGAGTTTCGCGACGTCGTTCATTCCGCGACTCGCAGGACTTACAATCATCAGGATGACGTGCACTGAAAAAAAGGCTTGGTTATAAAAATCCAGGCTTGGTTAATGTTACCAAGCACCTTGGTGAAATAGTTTCAACTAAACGTATAATAAGTATTACATAATTTAGTTGGCTCAACTAAACAAAATTTGCTCTTTTATAATTATTACAAATGTTTATAATTATTACAAAATGTTTTGTTATTATTATTATAATCGGTAATAATAATCAAATACTTCAAAAAAAGTATTACTAAATGCATCTCATAAGTTTACCAAGAATTTTTTTTTCAGTGTGCCCTTGGACAAGTAACGCGCGAAGGGTACGCGGACGATCGCGCACGAGCTCTTAACCCGTTGTTTATCGTTGCCATCTCATTAGGGAAGTATTCCGAAGCTCGTGGACATATCGATGTTGCGTGCGTACGCGGAGGAGGAGCACTAATTATAACATACCATGCGAGGAAGGCCCGGTATGCGAGCTATGCGCGCGGCCAAAAGCGCCCCTCGCACTCGTCCCCCTTTCTACCCCTTCCCGGCATCACGCACACACAACACCCATCAAACACTAGCGTCGTTACATCGTCGCCGTTGCCTATCACGCCGTGTTATCAAATATTTATGCGCACCCACTCGCATCGCGATGCGCGCTCCTCGGATCTTTTGTCCACTTTGTAATTCGCCCGAAGGACTCATTCACGTCTTTCGCTGCCTTTCTCCTCGTGCGCGGAACAAACTCGTTTAGAGCGTGCTCTGGATAGTCTTAGGTAGCTTCAGATCAGCACCGAGGTATCGATCTTCTCCAAATTCAATTTCGCTGCTGCTTTCGGCGATAGTTTATCGACCTCTCTCGTCCTCTCTGTCTAGATCCACAACCGAGTTGCATTTTTATTCTCTCGACCTAGATGAAATCTACAAGAAGTGGGAATAAAACGCTAAATACGATCGCGAGGAAAAATTATTTTAAAATTATTCGACAAATTATTAAACCTTGAAGTCTTTGCGATGCCTTTACTTCTTCATACAGTATTCTTTCAATAATCGTCCGCGATCGAATTTTTTCCTTTCTCCAATTCTTTTAGAGAAGCTTCAAGGCGCCATTTTTTCGATAATACTCAATCTAGGATTGTTGGAATCATTTCTCCGGCGTTTTCGATAGTACTCAATCTACACGGAAAGAATGGTTTTGCTGAAATATTAAAAAATTTGGCCAGATACAGATCTGAAAAATAATTTTGTTGGATCATTAAAATAATTATGTAGGACGCCTAAAATAGTTGCTGGAATATCAAAACTTTTTGCAGCATTATCATTATCATTGAAGTGTCCTACATAATTATTTTGATGATCCAACAAAATTATTTTTCAGATCTGTATCTGGCCAAATTTTTTAATATTTCAGCAAAACCGTTCTTTCCGTGTAGGATTGTTGGAATCATTTCTCCGTTTGAATTTCCGCAGGCTTCGTTAGCGGATCGTGCATCGAAGGATCGAGCCAATTCGCGTCGCTGAAAGCCCCGAAAGTGATGTTTCCGCGTAAACGGCCGCGCGTCGTCACGGATAAGAGAATACGGGCGACGCGCCGCACCGGACGCGAGAGAATGCACGCCATAATCGTGACGGCGAAATTACCCACAGCGAATAGCCCGAACGCATCGGGCGTAATCGAACGATACCATAAATTCGGACGAGCAACGTAGCCGCCATACTTTCTCGCAACGACCGTTCGCCGTTGCACGCCGAGAGCTCGTTTAACGGTGAAATTCCTCGGGAGAAGCGCTCCAACGCCGCGCTATATCGAGCGCCGTTACCTCCCCCCACCCCCCGGCGCGGACGTCATTATCAATTTTCGAGTAATTACAGTAATTTTTGGCCCCGCCGTTACGTTCGACGATAGTAATCTGATTAATTGCCAAGTCGGCCGAAGACGTTGCACGCGTTCGTTGCCGCACGGTACGCCCTCGCGTTACTTTTGCGCGAGAGTTGCGTGCATCGCGTAAATAGTCGACAATTACGGATTATAACGGTAATAAAGGTAATAGGAATAATAATCATTTCTTTTTTACATACACTTGGCATCGAGACGCTACCGCGTCTCCTAATGATAACGTAATTTAATACTCCTCTTTAGTTCTAATGAACGTACGTTAGAAACTCGTCTCGTCTTAATCAGCGGAGTTTTCTGTCGGATTTAGTATGCGGCCGGTTCATTGCACTCAATGCCGTGGATATAGACCGGCTATTTGCAGCCATTATTGCAATTATATTATAGAAACGTTAGAAACCGTATTACAACGTGTTGCAACATGTTATTATTATATAATGGAACATTAGCCGTTACGATCAAATATAGTCCTCGAACGTCACCTTTTGGCACGGGTATATTTCGAAATAGTCTTGACTCCCGCGTGACATCTGACTCCTTTAGATTTGCGATCAATAATTCAGAAAGGACAGTCGATATTCTCGTCTCAGGTATTGTCAGCCAGATTACTCGAACGAACGCTTTGCGACCTCTATGACAGTGTCATAAGCCGACGAATTAACCTTTGATATCAGACTCGCACGAGGTCGGCTGCGATCGATCGGCGAACCGGCGGACCTGTTCTGCAATGTTCGCTTTTTCGTCGATTACAGTTACACGAAATTATCGGGCGCTCTCAGTTTATTCGCTCCGAGTTATGTTCACGCGTAATTGCGTCGAATATTGTACAATTAATTGCGCGTGAAGCGAGGTGTGAAAAATTCATCGACAGGGTACAAGTGCCGTTCATACGATGAAAAAAGAAGCATAGTAATGAAATTGCGCTATATTAGAATATCGCCAAATGAGAGACATTGTTATTACTTTCGGTAATTTATTTTACGTAAGTTATCGGCAGCATCTTTCTCCATTCATCGCGTAAAATGGAGAAAGAGATGAAATTTTAATGCGTCCAAAGTTTCCCCGCGAATCCAAGATTTCGTTCGCGGGGTGAAGGGTGGGAAGAGGGCGGATGAAAACTGTCAAAAATTTCCATCGCAGAATCATTCGCCGATTACATTTGTGGCGGGAACCTCGGGCGGGATTTCGGTCGCGGGAAGTCGGGAGCTCGAGGACCTTTTGGCGAAACCAGGCCGTGGATCTTGGGGATTCATCCCTGGATTACGAGGCGTGTGGAAACTGTCCAGGGGTCGTGGCCCCGGGCTACGCTCCCGGGGGTTGTAGGTCAGAAGCTACGACTGCTCCGTATGCACTCCCGAGAATTCGGAGCCCGGCATGATCTCCATCGATATCGACGATAATACCCGCGTGATTTTTGGCGGTCGAGAAACCGGGAAGGAACGCTGGTTACGCGATGGAGGAGTGTTTGCGTTACGATCGTGCCCGCGATAAAATCCCGAACTGTTTGCGACAATAACTTCCGGTCGATCGACGATCGGTATACGCGCTCACGCCGATTATAGCATTATCGCACCTACGTGCCCAGATCCAATCAGATTTATTGTTCACATCCGTAAATCTGATTAATCATAACTACAATTAACGATATATTGTAGTTTGCGCGCACGCATGCGTGAATATAAGCGCCCGTGAAAATTACGCTAAATTTCGACGGTAGATGCATTTAATAGTTTAATAAACTGATATTAATATCCGTTATCGTATTCATCGCGCTCTGTGTATCTATGTGGCCCCGGCGGAACGCAAAAGGCACGAAAACCGATCGGGACAAATTTCAATCGACCAAGGATGGAGAGAGAGAGAGAAAGAGGGAGGGTTTGGACACCGTACTATTCTACCGTACTTCTTACAAATTCCATAAATCAACGTATCCTCACGTCTCCGTCGTTATCTCGCCTCGCTCTTTTCTCCTCCTTTCTCTGGCGAGTACCTCTCTTTCTTTTCTTTTGCCCCTCTCTCTCTCTCTCTCCATCAAGACACCCTCGGCATTATGCGGTAAATAAGTGGTAACGACGACCGGCCCTTTCGCTCTCTTACCATCAGCGCCAGGCGCAACCATAATCAAGAAGCTTACAACGTGTCGTATATACACAGAATATATAACCCGGGGACTGCATATCGGGCGAGTTTACGCGCGCGCGCGATTCACGTGAGTATCTCTCGGCGTGCGGGGTGATCCACGCATACAGACGCTGCCCCCAACGATCGCCGGGGTGCACGCGCGCGTTGCGAGCCGGACGGGGGAGGAGGGGGTGCTTATTGATGGTCGGGAGGGGCAGAGTGGGCAGTGGCGTGCAGGGGTCGAACAAACCACGGTCGGCATGCAACCGAGCCTAACCGCCACCGCCAACACTATCATCCTCGCGGAATAGATTATAGAATAATACCGAGATTCGAATCACATAATGCCTGCGGAACCTCCGGCCTGTGGTCTCTCGAAATCGAGCCCTCCTCTCCCGCTACAGCCCCGTGCTGCCGCTGCCGCCGCGTCCGCCGCCGTCACCACGTATGGACTCCTTGGGCACGAAAGCGACCCGGGAACAGATTTAATGGTCGCCCGTGTCGATATCGGGCACGGCGATCGCTCGAAAACGGCGCGATGCCTTTTTGTCGAAATTCTTCCTTGCAAATTAAAATCCCCCGGACCGTATTCAACCGACACTAAAGAATTCTCGTCGGCGGAGAAGCGTGCTATTTTTCGTACAATTTGCCTCGACGCTCGCCGTCTCGTTGCGGCAGCAGGTATGAATAAAATTTCAATTAATCTTCTAAAAATTGTGGAGCATGTATTCTGTCGGATAATTAATTATTGACTGCATGCAAATATAATCAATACACATTCCACAGTCAGTATTTTCGAGAGAGGAAATATCACTACTCTTCTCACATTTGGAGTACCGTCAGAAAATTATCGTTTTTTCGGAGAATATCTTGTTCTCCAAATTTCAGCTTTAATATTTAATAAAGAGATTTCAGTATATTACGGTGAGAAATTAAAAGATGATGTTTTCTACACGAAAAGAATGGTTTTGTTGAAGTATCTAAAAATTTGGCCAGATACAGATCTGAAAATAATTTTGTTAGACTTAGACCATCAAAAGTAATTAAGTAGGACGCTCAAAATAATTGCTAGAATATTAAAACGTTTTGCAACATTATCGTTATGCTTGATTAGTTACTTTTGATGGTCTAACAAAATTATTTTCAGATCTGTATTTGACCAAATTTTTAGATATTTCAGCAAAACCGTTCTTTCCGTGTAGATTTATGGAATATCTCAATTTTTTTTAAGAACCCTAGGAAAAGTTAAAAAACTTTTCCATAAGGAGATCTTTCTCTCTAGATCAATATTACATTGGAAAAAATATCTGGTTGCATAATTTGGAAATTTGGTAGATTCAGCTAGTATGTCTGTTGCAAAATGAACGAATCAATTCATCTTTTAGAAATCGAGCATGATTAATTCTCCTTTCTGTTAAATATACCAGAATTGTGATTGTAATTTCATTTCGATAGATAGATTAACTGCGGTTATTTTTACTAACATTAAGATTCCTGTTCACTCACCACTACTATCTCAGATTGTGACGTCAAGTGAGAAAATACACAAAAATTCTTGCAAAATATAATATTATATATTAAAATGAAAATATGTTTCAATAAAACAACATTTACAATCGATAGAATCGACTTGTAAAATATATCCAAAACTCGCCTTTTGTTGCTTGATTTAGATATGTATATATGTCATTGGTTTTTCCAACTATTCTTCTCTTGGATTTCGCAGATTTCGCATTTGCGTAGAAAATTGTGGAAAATAATATTGATTATAGATATAAGACATAATCTCGTTCGATAAATTACAAAATATCTCCTCGAAATAAATATTAATTCGAGAATTCACAATCAATGAACTTTTTTTCTATCATGTGAAATTGTACGAAATTGTACATGTGTTCTTAAAAATTCTGAAAATACATTTTGTAGATTCCACAATCATATTAAAATATAGCATAATCGCTTTTGTCGAAATTCTAAATTTTATATAATATAAGTATATTACAAATATAAAACAAAATATATATATAATTTTATTACAATTTTGTTACAAAGATCTCTGTTATCATCAGACAAATTCAGTTGAACGCTCAACTATTTCGTGCGCTCTTAAGTCCATCAAGTTAGTTATCTAATTATAAAATGTCGAGTCCAATCGTAATAATTAAAAATTCTGTCTGATCTCACCAGAATTCTAACATAAAAAGAAATATTTCAGTTATGCTAATGTTGGTAGAATGTTAGTATAACCGAAAAATTTTTTCAGTGCATTACACAAAGTTCTCTTCGTGATTCTCGCGTCGCTCATTAATTACACCGTGTGCGAGCAAAACGTAGAGACATGTATGAAAGATATATTAGCGATCCTAATGCCCGACGACGATTCCCGCGGTGCAGGCCACACCCATCGTCCAAGTATTCACGACACCGTAACCCGTCGCGACTATGATTGCGTCGGCGGATTTCACGAGGGCGTCCCTCGTGCTGTTCTCGTAATCCACGCGGCCCGTCGGATTGTTTTAGCCTTTGGACCGCGGCTTATACGCGCCACACTCGTAAAGCATTTTACTACGCTTCTCGTTTTCGTGCGAAACTACGCGAGATACAGCGCAAAGGATCGTTTGTCAGTGCGTAACCGCACCGGTTAGAATCTCTCCGCGGTGCAATGCGCGACACATTTTCCCTCCTCGGTTTGTTCTTTCACACAGGCCGCGTCGTGTGTTTCCAGCGTCGTTCTCCCCCTCGGAGATCCGTTCCGTAAACTATCAGCGAAAATTGCTTCATTTAAGTTTTATCGCGTCTCATTTCGACGTTACGGTCGCCGATGGTTGACTCCCGGCGACGGTCTTGATTGACACCGCGGAACAGGCGAATGCTACTTCAAGGGAAAGTCGCAACTGTTCCCTAGTACAAATATTATCTTTCGCGGACTTTATTGCGGCGATTTCATCATTCATTGCGAATTGACTGCAAGACCGCCGTCGTAGCTGTCGTTACCGTCGCCGCAATAACAATAATAGCTGCACTACGCCGCATCAAATTTCTGATGGCGAGATCAGACGAGCGCGATAAATCCGGATCGAGACGGTATCGAGATAAAATTTTGATATGCCGAGGCGACCGTCCGCGCGGCGAGTTCTCTCGGTTCTAGTGATAGATTGTTCCTCCCCTATTGTGTTTTTTTCACGGGAGATTATTGCTCGGGCCGAGAATCAAAAGCACACTTTTCACTTGTGCAATATTCATCCATATTGTACGATAACCCGAAATCGAGATGTCAATAAAGCTGTCCAAGGGATTACGTCGTTAGCTATCAATAAAGCGTCGTTAATTATAATTTTATCTCTCGACGAGAAGCGTCTCGAAGTATCTCCCATCGTGCGCGGAAGGCAAGAAACGTTGCTGGATTTTAAAACGAGTCGAATAAAAGACGTGCCGGATCGACGACCCTTCGCTAATTCTCATTCCGATTTTCTACACCGCGTGTTGGATCCCGAACGAGCGGCGCAGCGCGACGGCACTTTTCGAAGGCGTCGTCGGAATAATAAAACCGTGCGCCAATCAAAAGTTATACGACCGTCAGTATCAACGACCCCGTGGATGACGCCTTTGTCTCTCTCGGATCGCGCGGCAATAATCGCGGGAACGGCCGGCGCGAACGAGCGGAAATATTGGCGCGGCGCGGAATAAAGATCGCAGATTGTCCGGCAGTACGCGCTTCGGGAAATAAGCTTGTTGAAATCCGCTGCATATGCGACCTCCCCGCTTTTGGAAATTTACGTTCGGTATTCAAACATCTCCTCGACGTCGGCCTCTTACTAGAAGAACATGATTCTTCTTTTGTTTTAGCATCTCGACATGTGTTCCGTCGTATTCCTAAAGGCGGCGCCAGACGACATGGCAAATGTACGCCAACGTCGTTGCCGAATGCATTGGCTACTACCAATGCTGGGTCAATATTGGCCACATATGCATATGCAATACGATTGATATCTACATTATATCCATTGATATCCATTGATAACCATTGATATTCATTGGTAGCCAATGTATTCGCTAATGCTGGCGTACATTTGCCATGTCGTCTGACGCCGCCTTAACATTACATATCCCGTGCCATTTTTTGCACAGCGAAGGATTATTGGGTAAAATTATAGAGACATGAAAAGGAGGGAGGATTTTTATTAGTAACATATCTCGCCATAACATATCTCGCAACGTGTTTCGAGGACTTTAGGATCACAATCTCTGATTACCGCTGACCACTGGCCGCGTGCATAAAACTGATCTGAAGGATACGCCATGCAGTCGTGCGGCTTGGAGGAGCGAATGTTCCTAAATTGCTGGTACGTTGCTCCTCGGACGTTCGCGAGGAACGCGTGTTCGCGCGAAATTGCTGGCTTCGAACGGCATTAAGTGCGCTCGTTCCCGTCCAACGTACGTGGCTTCGAGTCGACCGCCCACGGTAACGCACGCGGATGTGGAGCTCGTTACAGGCGAGGAAGACGAAAGTCGTTAACGACCCACATATCCGCGTACGTACGCGCGTAAAGTCCAGATTTCAGCGTCGCGCAAGACCGCGGGCGTTCACGCGTGCAAATTGCACGCGATGATTTTGCGCGTGGACGCGCGTTGCAGCGTTAACGCGAGGAGGTCGCGCGGGAGTGAAAATAAATGTACGATCCGACTCGGATCTTAACCCTAGCACACCACACCTATTTTTAGTGCCTCAGGTCGCCATGGTCTGTCGGACCAACGATTTTATCGCTCTATAACTTTTCAGAAAATGCGTATATTGAGGTTTACTTATAGTGAAATCAAAACGCCAGACTCCGACTAACATGAAGTAGCAATCGTCAAACCCAAAAAGTCATTTGTTCAAAAGTTATAACATTTATAAACAAACGTATCGACACGAAAAGTAGAGAACTACAAAATCTGTCGGTCCACCAGACCGCGATATGGTTTGCTATGGGTTAACGAGTCTGAAGATTCAGACGTAGCTTACAAGGAACATGTCAGTCACCCAATACGTGTCCCGTTAGCGACAACGTAAATATATAGCTACTCTGAGGCAGTACGGGGATGAGGGTAGTCGCGGCGTTTCATTAAAATTCAGGGCGTGCGCGATTAAACTCAGAACTGGTCCAACTCGATTTCGAGTCCATCTCGCGGCCGTCCACGGCCGGCAAATCAAAGACGCGCACCGTCCTCGACGATCGAGATCGACGATGCGAGTTGGGGAACCACGGGAGGAACCGCGAGACCGAGGCGGGTAGGAAGAAGGACGGATATAAGGCCGACGCGAGTGTACGTTGATAATTATCAAACTGGCGCCGGTTTTCGTCGTTCACCGAAGGGCCGATGTCCGGGATCGCGGGCTCTGACGGACAGGTGTAAAATTGGATTGCGGTAAATCTTAGGCTGCTGTCGGACGTGTGCCGGGCCCGCTGAAATGCGGATTAATTACGCACGTTGACAGTGCTGCGGTCTGGCGCTTGCGGCGACCGTCGCCTCGCCGGCTGACACGCCGGAGATCATTCCGATTGTGAATCTCCCTCTTCCTCGCCCTTTCCCTCGCGCCGCAGATCGTGCGGAAACAGCGCGACAGGCGCTCTACCGGGGACGTTCCACCCGCGCGCGGGACGGATTATGGACGCGCCCGCAATCGTGCCCGCCTAAATTCGCGTGTCGATGGATCGCGCCGCGTGTAAATCAACGGATAGTGTACGAACGTTAAATAAAAAATAAAAAAAATGAAAAATTAATCGAACCTTGCGAATGACGAAACCGTGTTCGCGTCTATAGGATTGTATGGACGCCGATTTTGCGGACGCGTGCTTACGGCGGGGGGCACAGTTGGAAACACACAGAGAGACAGAGTAGAGAAAGATTATATCCCGGTGGCCGTAGGCGATAACGTATAATAATGCATGAATCGATCGAATTACGGTGCTCTGCTGTTTGCGAACAAGGGTGGTGCCTCTAGCCGACGTTTCCCCTAACGATATACTCCCCGAGCGATAATGCGACGGTTTTATTTCCCCCGTTTGATTAGAGACCGAAAGATTGCGGTGCTGCTTGACTGAGCGTCTCTAACTCCACATAATTATTCCCTGGAAATTACATAGGGCATCGACGGGTATACGTATGTCGCAACGAGCGCGCAACGCACCGCGGGATAAAGGCTGTTTATATTCGCGGTACACCGTAGATTTACTACGCCAAAGGGATCGTGCGGCCGCAAAGTGCATATAAAGGTGTGCATATTGACCCTTAATAGTATCTAATTGCGTGTAATTATTAGCGCCACATCAAAGGCCGGCGCGTTCCGCTATTAGACCGATGAATGACTAATTAATAAGCATTTGCAAATGTCGGTTTCGCTCGCGTAAAGGGGGAGGGGGAGAGAGGGGGCCGGGGGGGGTCCCAGATTCCCTATCGGTTCCCTATCTGCCGTTGCTTATTCAGGCGCATCACGTCACTTGTGTCACTCGTGTAACAATACGCGCGTGCACGTACCGTGCACGCATCGCTGAAATAGCGACACGCGGCACGGTAAATTATAACAACTCGCTGAGTAAGAGCGCGGGCGCGATAGAGCCGCCGGGAATATAAACGCTGTTCCGTAATGAAGCGCCGCGCGATGTATCATAATCTCGCATTTAGCGAATAATTGTCACGTTCGATTTTACGCCGCGTTGCGCAGCTTACCGATGTCGGGCTTTGGGGGGGGGTGGGCGGGGGAGGGGGGCAGGGGGGGATCGGACGCGGCGAAAAGATGAAAGAACTGGAATAAACATATATAAAATAACATCGACGCGACCGTTAAAACGCATTAAAGCCGGTCATTTGCGCCGGATGTCCAAACGCCCGACAAATCGTGGCCTACAAATCGCGCGGTGTGTGTATATATATATATATATATTTAGCTATTACAGCGCGAGCGGATAACCGGAAAATAAACGGACGCGGCGCGCGCGTCCCGATTATACAGCCAATAAATCCCAATCATTTCTCCGGCTGCGTTTTCACTGCGGCGAGATTTTCAAAAAGGGCGCTTTAACGCGTGGCGGAAGCGCGTTACCGCCGTGTGCATCGTGCATGAATAGCTCGAACGGTACGGCCCGGCGATTCGAGTAGATACGGTATGAGAGATGGTGCGCACCATCCCTTAAATACCCACATAAAATGGCTTTCCCTATCGCTCGAGGAAGAAGAGCGAACGCTTTACATGAACCGGATCTGCAGGGGGGGAGGGGGGTTGTTACAACCGAGCGGAGAGCCATTGCTGTCTTCCGTGGATGCACGAGAGTCGAGCTGGATGAGAAATAGCCGGATCGGTGGAACGGGATTCTGCGAAACGGCAGCGAATGTATCACGATAGGACAAGGTGGATAGAAAAAGAAAGGAGACCCGAAGGGAGCGAGTAAAGGATGGATACGTTTATCATATTGAATTAATAATGCGAACGATTAAGTCGTAACTCGTAACTGCCCGTATTCGGCTTGCAGTTACAAGAAGTTAAAAGGGGAGACCAAATTAAATTCCGTCTCGGCTGGCGTTAGATTTAAGCCAGTCTCAAATGGACATTGAGGGCGAGAGGTGGATGGGGAGAAAAAATAGAGGATGCACACGATTCGGTCCACCTCCGCGAATGGGACCTCGTCCATCTCCATTTAAATCGCGTTGCGTGGCGATGCTTAACTTTAAAAATGGTGTCTGTATATTACCTGCTCCAATCGTTCCTCTCCTCTCTCTCTCTCTTTCTCCTCCTCTTTCCCGTCCGCCCGTTTTAACGCTCTTTCGAGCGCTACCCTTAAACTCTCCCTTTGCGGCAGCGGCGCGCTCGCGCGGCCACCGAGTGCATCGTTTACGCGGCAATAAGGGAAACTTATTGCCTGCCGGCTAATAACGAACGATTCCCACGCGAGATATCTGCGGTCTTTATTTCCCCGCAAGCGCGAAGTTTACGGACCGGCGGGGCACTGCGGCAATCCGGGAGTTCCTATTGCGTGGAATCCTATGCGAATTGTTTCGCCGAAATCTAAGGATGCTATTCCCGCTGCAGCCCAGGAATTGCAACAATCGCTTACGAAAGAGGGATATTTGGAATGACGGATGCGCTGTTCCTCTTAGCGTTAACGTTCATATTGCACCGGGAGAAGGGTGTTACATTTTACTAACGAGTCTTCCAGAGCGACTCGGGGGAGTGGTAACATCTTGTAACTTGGCAAGAAGATTGTCACGTAAATATTAATGTATCTTGAATTAGTACATCAAAATTAAACGAGACTGTAAATAATTACCGTGAAATATTTTCACGTACTTTTTTGATCGCAATATTTTACCGCATATAAAAAATTAGAATTCGTATATCATTACGTTTATGCCATTAGTACCTATATTAAATATCAAGCGTGAAAACGTATAGAATAAGCTGCGTATAAGTCGATGCAACTTCACGGTGTTTCGTTGCACGGAACAAGCCAGGATTGCACCAGCTGCTAATAATGAACAATCCCTCGAGGAATCACGGTCTTTACACGCTCGTAACTTGATATTTACGAATCTCTACGGATATATTCCGCAGGTACGCAATCGTCGATATTAAGATTTAAACGCACACATTTATACACGAACGCAAGCTCTGTTACAAATGTAAAAGCTTTGCCATTAAGCCATTGTCATTAAGAAATCACTGTTTTTCGAAATTTGCTGCGAGGAAGTTGCAATTTTTTCTGTACGAATTAATTTTTACACACCACATTTTATTAAAAATTTATCTCCATTAAAATGCAACGCGCTATTTGTTTCCGTGATTTATAGATTTTACCAATATTTGGAAAAGATTATGTTATTAATACAAATATATTACGTTGTATTTTTCTGGCACAATGTACCAGATTGAAACTTTCCATTGAATTGTACACAATACATATAGTAAATATTATATTTCATTAATTTTGTGTAAAACTTATTCCAGTTTTCAGATAATGTATATCCGATTATTTTTTTTGTTATTAATTTTCGCAGTTTAGTTGATACTTATTTTTCACTGTTCAGTTAGTTCTGTTTTTAGTGTTACATTCTAAATAGTTATAATAAATTAGAATGTTTATCGTTAACAGAAGTGCACACATACAGGGCAACGATGAAATTCTATTTAACTTTACATGCTTTTTTTCAAGACTTTAATGTAATTGAATTGAATTTTCAGATAATTCGCGATATAATGTAGACGTCAGAATTATGCGATACGTGATGCATGTACTTTCGCGTAAGGTCGGCGCCGACAATTGGCTCCCCGTCTACATCGCCCTAACCCGAGTAATTATGCAAATCGTCTCCACGCCCGAGGATCGCCGTGATGATTAATCCTAAGATACACGTGCAGCTTCATAGTCTTCCCGGGTTAAAGCGGCGTGCTTATTGCGCCGGCGGCTAACAACGAACGATTCCCCGGTGGATTCCCAATCTTTACATCCGTAACCCGATATTTACGGGCCTTGCCTAGCTTGGTTCGCCTCGATAGACAACGGCAGTCGCGCAGACAGCGATGGCTTTTAATGTCGAGATACGAGCCGTCCTTTGTCAAAGAACGCTCAACACTCATCGCGTTCCCTCTCACGCCGTTTCCGTTCATTCTCGTAAGTGCGTGCATAATAAGGGAAGGATAGAGCGGGGTACTTAATCTTTAAACTAATAAAACAAGGTATAGAAATGCACAAAAAAATTTTCTTTTACAAAATCCTAGTTTATTATGTTAACATGCTTGCATAAATTATTCAAATATATTTAAAAACTCAAAATGTAGCAGAATTTTATGTAAAGGATACGAATCTCTATATATGGGGGAAAGGATGGTAAGTGTTGAATGCTTACCTAAATAATGGGAATTTAATTTTTAAACAAACTAAAGGTATGAAAAACAAAATTATTATGAAATTTAATGGAATAATGAATGTTTTAGAAAATACTTACCTAAACTTCAATTAAAATATTTACTTTAATACCCATTATAAAAAAAAATAAATAACTAAAAAGTATAAAAAATATAAAAAATAAACTATATATAAAAACTATAAAATATTAAAAACTATAAAAATAAAGCCTGTTATATTATAAAAAAAACAATGTTTGGAGCAGAACGGAGTACCCTACTCTGCCTCACCCCACTTTGCCCCAACTCTATTAACAACCAGGTTATATTGTTTTACTGAATATTCAAACGCTTTATAACTACAATCTAATGGCATTAAATTAAAGTTTCGACTTTATGTAATTGATTTTGAAAGTATAGAGTAGAAGATATTGAATTTAATACACTTACTTTCACGAAAACACAAGCTAAATATTGCAAATTGAGCCAAAATACTTCATGTTATACAATGTCACGCAAACGACTCGAGGAAAGTGACATTCTTATCGGCATCCCTTCGGGACGCTTGAATATAATGCGAATAGTCATCGACAAGTTGCAGCATCAAACAGACAAGAAAATGTTGGTACCCCGGTCTGCTCCACTACCCCCGCTTTGCCCCGTCTTTCCTTAATACGGCGCGTCCAATAGAATAATTGGTTCGCAATTTTCACGCAACGGAAAATAGATGCGAAGCGTGCATCCTGTGTACCTCCGAAAACAATTTTTGCGCCGGGCGAACGATCGGAATATCAAGCTCTATGGGAGCCGTAATACGCGTAATAAATTATTCGACGTCGCTCGGCCCTTTTTATATTCGCGCAGACGATTTTCACAGACACTAAGAGGCCACCTTGCATCGCGATATTACATATCTATCTATCTATCGGCGAGTTATTGAGGTCAGGGCGGCACCTATGCGATGTAATATCGATGATACATCGGCGGCACGAGGCACCGCCGCGCAGAACGAAGGGAACGCACGGCGAGGCAGAGAGCGAGAAAAAGAGAAAGACACAAGGGGGCAAGAGAGCAAGATCGACGAGGAAATGTGCGCGACATCGTGTAAGAAGGGGCAATAACGTATTCAGAGAATCGACCGAATTGCACTACCGAGGAGTTATGGATCGCCGCATTGCCGAGATACAGGTGCGAAGAGAGAGAAAGAGAAAGAGAGAGAGAGCGGGCCATTCTGAACTCTCCCTCTTGCCTTTCTTTCGGTCCCGGTTACATTTTCCATCGGCACGACCGATAGAGGAAGCGGCGAGGGAAAGGAAAAAAAAAGAGAACGAGGCGAAAGAAGGGAGAGAAAGGGGAGACGTCGCGAAGCGTCGGCGACACGACGGCGGCGAAATAAACGGCGCTATGTGAACGAAATTAAATGAGCCTTAGGAATGTATCTGCAGCCGTAGGACAACGTTTCGAGTGTGCTCCGGAAAGAAATACGGCGCTCGCGTGCTCGCGATAAACGTCTCGGGCATAAACGAGGAAGAGAAGCCGGTGCGCTTAATGGACACGATGTTCCCGTAAAGAATGATTACACGCGGCACCGACGTTTTGTACGAAGAGACCTGGGTGCCAGCGATAGATATATTATTAGCGCGGACATTTCGGGAGAACGCTCCCGGATTCATTCCGCGAGAATCGGCGCTCCCGCAGTCGGGGCACGATACGATATAATTTCCGCTCGCCTCGCGCGGAGTCACCGTGAATCTTGCAGGCACGATCGCGTGCCACCCCACCGTGTTGTCTATTAACGATCGAATTAATAGACACGCCCGTCACGTACATCGGCCGTGCATTTTACGAGGCTGTACCGCGTCGTCGGGTCGCGCGGCCAGGATGTGTGTTACTTAAACCGCGGAAACCACCTAGTACTTAGGCGGGACGCTCTCACGGCCTTATCGCCACTTCCTGTGGGACGCGATCGTAAGCCGCAGGATAACGAAATGTGGATATAAGAGAGAAAGGGAGAGGGCAGAGTGGCTTCGCAACGAACGTCGATTATGACGTCAATGGCAGCTGGGTTTTTGCTGGGCGTATAGTCACCGCGCTGCAGCCGGTCGTCGAAAGTTCCTCTACGGGCGATAGCCGGTGTATCGGATCGCCGGTAATTATTTTCAATGCTCTCCGGTGTGCCGCGCCGGGTAACCTTCCGTAGTCACCCTCGTCCGGGCGATCGTTCGGTTTTATTGCAGGATATCCCGAAACTGCGCGAGAGCGGTGAGCGGCGCGTATCAGCGGCGCTCATTCCTCGATATCTAGCTACCCTGTTTTCGCTGATTCGCTCTTTCCACTTCCCCTGTCACGGGCTATAAAGCATCCCCCGTGCGACGGGGTGGCGGCGACGGCGGCGGTACATACATATACCGTTCGAGTTCGCGTTCGCAAACTTCACGGAGGTGTTTTACAAACCGTCGCTCACGAGCGGTGCCGGTGGCAGGTGATTACTCTCTAGACAAAATTTCGCCGGTTCCACATAGGCGATATTAATCGACCCACCGGTATAATCGAAGCCCCGTTATGATTTATCTCGACAAAATTTGTATATTGCGGGCGCCGTTCGCCTCTTCGGCCCGCGTTCGTTGCAACGGTAAAAGCGGGCTTGAAATAATTTATTTCAGATTCCGATCGGTTACAGATATCGATGAAATGGTCCGAAAGTATCGATTGCAGTAAGCATACACATACATTTTAATACAATGGCAATATAAAATAAATAACGTGATAAGGGAGAAAAAGAGTTCGCGTTTGCGGTGATACGGAAGTATCTGCGTGCCACGATGCTGCAAATTTCCCGTTACGAACTTACGAAGCGCGCCTCGCCGTTATCTCCTCCTTCCGGAAGTCGCCCGTACGATGCTCGAAGGGGACGATAACGCTCTCCTATTTTCGACGTCCGACGCACCGCACGCGGGACTACGCTGTATTTCATCCCGAGGAGGAGAGTGTCGCTGCGGGGGCCACCGCCTCCGACGAATTTACACGGAAACTTTTTTTTCCCTCAAACTCGCGATATTACTTTTTTATTCCCGACAACGATAACGGTGAACCCTTCGCAAACAATAGCGGGGCGACGTTTCTTTACTTACCGGAAAGGAGATCGATGAAACGAGCCCGTGGCAGTTCGCCCCGATAAGGGTCGAAATCCGAACAAAGGCATACGTACGTAACCTTCGGGATTTACCGGGGAGAGAGGGTACTTTAAGGGCGGTACGTTCCGAGGGACGTACGCGAGCCCGCGTCTAGCTTTTTGCGTTCACACAGTAACCGGAAACGGAAGCGCCTATAAATAGAGCTCGATCTAGATCCTATCCCTTTATTCAACCTCCACACTCTCGGCACCAACGCCATATTGGAGTCTCTCCGATGTTCGAGAGTTAAAGGACCTGCCACGCGATTTCGCCGTCAAAGAAGATTCCTCTTTCGATTTCCGATCGAAAGAGCACCGAGGATATTTGCTTCAAAAACATCCCGGCTGTTTAAATACTCGGCAGTATTTCGCAATTTTAATCTTATTTTGTAGAACATTTCGCCAATTTTCTTATTACAAAAGAAAACTTGCACTACCATTTTTTACTTACATTCACGTATGAAAAAAAATTGGGATTAATTTTCTAATAATACTAAATAAATGTTATAGTCCTCAATAATAATTTACACAAGTTACATTTTTTGCTCTTGGAGCAAGTCAATAATTGTCAATTATTAACTTATATTTTTAATATCATATAACAGAAATATTCAACAGTTTATCAATTCGTCCGCAGATCGTTACCACAGAGAAAGCAAATTTATAATGGAGACTCAGTCTTCGATCTTTCTTTTTCTCTCGAGCAACTATAGCTGCAGAGATTGAAGATGTTGGATTAGCAACCTTTCCTTCCGAAAACAGTCTACCGTCAGTTATCTCATTAAGACGCGTCGACGGCTTTATTTTAATTAATCCTCACTGGCTTGTTGACTGCAGTGAACCAACGTGTCTTTTCTCGGCTAATGCTACTCCTCGGAAGCATCGCTTCGTTCGGTCCCAACCGTGTCGTCGCTTCAACAGCCAGCAGCGGTAACAGCAGCGGCGGCCCTCGAGCCACTTCCTTTGATCTTAATCTCGTGGAGGCAGGCCTCTTTTCAAGCGTTTCAGTCGGCTTATGGGCTCGTAATAGGTACCCTTCGCGAAAAACCAAGCCACGGAGAGAATAATCATCCGGAAATCGTCGCGCCGCCCTGAAAAGGCCAGCCTCGAGAGCGTCTTCGGGTCATTCTCTCTTTCTCTCCCTCTTCCTCCTTTTAAATCTCCGCCTTTGCCCCTCGCGCCGCTCCTCTCTTCACCCTTTACTTGCTCCTTTCCCGCCCTTTGCTTTCTCTTTTCTTCATTTTCTCCCGGCGTCCTCGTGGCGGCCACTCCACGAAATTATTCGGAGTCGCGAGGGAGGCGGCATTGCCTTTTAAAACATGGTGCGTGATATGACATTGTAAGAGCCTGAGATTACTATATTATACAGGAATTACTGTGAGATGAGTACCGTACGGAAATTATTACGCAAACGTTATTTGAGACGAGGCAGATGAGGCCGGCGCTACCATGATTCAGTACGTCTCATGGGATCCCGTAGATTTTCTGTTACGCGAAGAGGAAAAAGACGTCCAGAGCGTTTGCCTGTCCGTTTAGGTTGTGTACCATTGTGCATTGTCGCCTGCAGTTTGTCTTCCCGGTATGGTGAAGCAATACGCGCGCCGTAAATTACGACGATAAAGGCAACTAAAAGGGGAGACAGACTGCCGCCACTTCGCGTCGCAATCCATCAAACGGCCGATCGTCGGCGGCGCAGGACGCGCGGAATAGACGGCGCCGGACAATATCGACGCGCGGATCGCTCTCGGCGGCCCTCTCGTGCAGGGAAACGGGTAGACGACGAGCGCGACGAGAGCGACGGAATAAAGGGTGCCGCGCGCCGGACAATAGCGATTTTCACGCCGCGCCGATCCACGCGATTCATCCTCGCCCGCACGCACGATCCGTATCGCGAGAACCACCTTCGCGGTTGACAGATTTATGGGTTACACGCGCGGAGGCCTCGATATAAAAGTATCACGCGTCGGACTTGTCGTGCCGTGCTCCACTGCGGGAGATCGAAGGCACGAGGCCGCGATTTGAAAAAAAAGGAGAGAGAAAGAGAGAGAAGAAGAGGAGCCTCGGACGGCGTGACGGATGAGAGCGAATCCGTCGATCGTGATCTATCCGCCATCGACGCGTCGCTCTCTCTCTCTCTCTCTCTCGACGGTGAAATAAGCTCGTGGAAAATGAGAAATCGCCGCCCGCGTCTCACCGCTGGGAGACGGAGGATATGAGAACGGAGACACCGGCAGTCACCCCGGCGATGGCGCCGCCCCGGAAAGTGATTTTTTCCTCCCCATTTTGCACGCCGCCGTTTCTCTTCTGTTCTTCCGCCGCCCGCTATTTATCCCGGCAGAGACGAGATGAAGCATTGCGCGTCTTGTACCTCTGCTCACGGCTCTCGTTTCGCTAAACCCTGAGCGAACCCGATACACGTGCGCATCGGGGCGAACGCGGATTTTTCTCGTCGCTGTACGTGCAGGTTTATGGAAGGGCTCGACCGCGGCGAACGATGATGAAAAGCGTAATGCACGTATTATTTTTTAGCAGTTGTTGCCGCAGCGGGAATCTCGTTTTCATCGCGTCGCGGTACACGGCTCGGCGAACGCGCGGCTGGCACCCTTATTTCAAGAGGGATTATCTCGGTCGCGCGAGCGACCGACGGAAAAATTTTTGTCGCGTCCGCCGGCGGTGATCGTGAATCTTATGTCAAGATTTTGGTGGGTAAACAAGAGAGATTTGGATGTACGCGGATGTGCACGGCGCGGGTTATTGCCTGTACCCGAAACCGAGAGCGAGAGAGCTCGTGGCGCTCGTTTGCGCGAATTGTCTGACGGGTACTATTTATGCGAGCACAATAAACCCTCGCCACTCTGGAGGAATTATATTTTGAGGATGCAAATCCACACCGGTGCGGCGCGCGCGCGAAACACCGCGGAATGCTTCCACCAGTTCCACCGCGGACGTAGGACGAGAGGAGGAAAGAGGAAGAGAGGAGGGGAGAAAAAAATAAAAGGAGAGAAGAAGATATTCCGAGACCGCCTTCTATTTCGAAGTGTGGCGTGAACGCCGGCATCAAAGAAACGCGGAAAGCGCATGCGGGGAACAAAACAACGGGGAAACCAGAACGCCAAGGGGAAAAGTTGGAAATTATACGATTACCTCGCCGCCGCTGCGCAGGTTCAAGCACTTCCGCCTGCTCTCTCTCACTTGGAATTGGATCTGCGGGAAAATATGCCTTATAACAATCGCGCAGGTTTATCTGGAAAAACGTTCGCGGCGGAGATCGGAGGCCCTTTTGCGGTCGTATCCGATTACCGCGCGTTGTTGGCACTGCAGTACCATTCGCGGATGGTCATATTTTATTGCGAACAAATATACCAAGTATCTAAACGTGCTCGATCGTCATTTATCGATTGATATTGACAATCGATTAATTGCCAGATTTTCATCTTCATTTTTACTTAATGATGTAAAAATGACTAGTGATATTAATTATCGAATATAAAGTTGTTGGCCCACAAATGAGAATTGTGGGCAGCTATATAGTGAATTAAGAGATATCTCCGTTTCTATGATTTCCTATTTACGTGGAAAAGACACCGTAAATAACGTTCGGCACCCTTCGGCGATTTTGTTATCGAGATAATTGCTCTACAGTTGTTGACGATAGCGTCGGATGGTGATGGAATTAAAGTCGGTACTTCATATTGTCAAGCATTGTTCAAAGTTCCGAGTTAATTATCAAACTTCACAGTATACTTCTATCATTTGCTACAAGAGAGCAGACGAACGACCTTTGAATGCAAGTTCCGAATTTACTAAGGTTACCAAGTGACTTAATTAACTCGTTACGGTACTTAGTTACGCTTCTTCGAGCTTTCGCCCGCGAGAGGCGAGAAACGAGCGAGAAACTCGAAAATTAAAAATGGAACGGGGAAATATTATTTTTCGCGTTCGCGTAGCGTGAAATCGTGCGGTCCCAAAAAAAAGCATATCTGATACGATTCATTATCGAAATTACTTTAATATAATGTTTTCCAATGAGATTTTATCAAATTATATCGCGTAGCATTGTATCGGCTATTGCAATTTTTATTTGATTGGATATAGAAACGAAATATTAATTCCCTTTATCGAATCAATAAACCAGAGGCAAAATATCCTCGCCAATTTACAGCGCGTATCACACATCGATTACGCGCGAACGCGCGCGTTTAAACGTAACGCGAGGTGTAGCAACTTTCGTCAATCGCAAACATCGTTCCTCCACTCTAAATTCCCGGCCGAACCTCTCCTTTTTTTTATTTAAAATTTTGGTCGACCATTCGTTGCTCGATTACTGACGAACAACTTTTGATTCTCGCTCGCGCGCGGAACAACGGCAATTTCGCGAGGTGCGCGCGTATGCACGGCGCGCGTTTTACGCTATCCCGGCGCGATAATTCACGCGGGGATTTTCGAAACGAGGATGAAGGGTACGGTTGGAGAGTAGGAAGACAGCGGGGAACATACGCCGGTGGAAGTTGGCCGCGCCCCGGTAGAACCGGGGCGACAAAAAACTGCGAGCGCCGTCGGAAAGTTACGATTTTTCCGCGGCCTAGCCGGCTCACCAGCCCGGAGTATAAATTTATGCGGCAACTTTCGCCAGGAACCAAATGCAGAGAGATCCGGATATTATATATCGCCCGTAGAAGTCGGCGAAGGGGTAGTTTATCCTTCGGCAAGACACCGCGGAGACGCTTATGGCCGCTTCCAGGGCGTCCCTCTCGCGGCTCGGCTCGGTGTTCCTTGAAATTCGCCGGCCCGTGTCCCTCGCAAAGTTATTCGCGGACCTTCAATCTGCCGTGCGTGGAAGCGACGGCCAAATCCCGATAGATGCAAAATCGACAGGTGCATTAACGATCCGCCGTAATGCCTGATCTTTCCCACGCACTTTGACTAAGCCTGTTTACCCTCGAAGCGTATGTGGCTTTTCATGGCCGAGAAGAGATATTTCTGTCGAAGAGAAGAGATATTTAATCGTTTAATTGAAATGCTTTCAAAACCCCATTCTGGATGTTTTCAGGGACCACTGACAATGAGCTGTATCCGCGCGATCTTCGTTAATACCGATTAAATCGCGAGAAGCTCGATAATACACTTGTTCTCTCGCTCCAAAAATGTAAATAATTCCGTTCGACTTTTCATATTTTTTTCCCCTTTTTTCTTGTTAATTTTACGAGTTCCTCGTTTATTTAGATAAAAATGTGTTTCCACGGTAAAACGAAGATATGTGCGAAACTTTCTCGGAAATTGCGGAACAGAGGCGTTCGTTGCATCATTATTAAACACGAAATTAAGGGCGGTATTTAAACGTAACACGAGAATGTTACGCAGAAGATTAATAAATGCTACGTGGAAAAATATTTACATTTTTTAGAAGAGCCTTTTTATTCTTATACGCAATAATATAAAGAGGAGGAGTAAATATCGCGCAACACATTCCGCGAGATAATTTCTCGAATTTACACGCCGCAGATCGCAAACAGTCAACGCGAACGAAATTATTCACAATTTTCGGGCGAGAGAGAGAGAGAGAGAGAGAGAGAGAGAGAGAGAGAGAGAGAGAGAGAGAGAAAGAGCGAGTGTACTACCGAATACTAATGCTTCTGGTCGAAGCCACTCAACGTATTATGAAAATCGTGCGAATACGTAAGTGATTCGTGCCACGAAATTCCTTTCATACCGTGGACGTAACTTTTCCGTTCGCGACACTCGGCCGGTCGGTACCGATAAGGTTCATTCATTCATTCAGGATCACGTACGTATTCCGGGGAAATCTGTGAAAATTTACAAAGACCTTAACCCGAGTGCACATCTATGAATTAAAGATTGAGGGGAGGATCTCTCTCGCCGGTATCATTTTGCGCTCTGAACCTGTGTACGCAAACACGTTGTATTCGACGGACCTGTTTATTTAGAGGAGAGGGATGGGAAAGCAATAAACTGCGATAAAAGGACCGTGCAGTAATGCGGGGAGAGGAAGGCGATCGGAAAACATCCTTGTCGATAGACGGCAAGAAATATTATACCTGACTGATGCGAGTTACCTGAATAGCTGTGAAGCACGGAAAGAACCGCACGCGCAGGTTTTTCCCCGTCTAGAAATTGCCTCTTAATGCAAAAAGGCAGGCATTACGCTCGTTAACGTTTTCGCGAGGGTTTGAAATATTCACGGAGACATCTTAAACGTCGTCGGTATTTCCTGAACGCCGCGAACGGATTATTACGGAGTCAATGAACGCGCTCGGTGCTTTTAATTAAAGAGCGTTTTGCGACGAACGACGACGGCGACGACGGCGGCGACGTTGATGACGATGCGTCCCGCGGGTTGCATGGCCGCGGACAATTACCAGTATTTTACCAGCCGATGAGTAATTTGTTTGCTCGCAGCGGGTATCATTTAAAATGTCCGCCCGGATAATCGGAGAATCTGTTAGAGGAGTCGAACGGCGGGGGGGGGGGTGCAGGGCAGGAGGGTATTTTGAGGGCACGCGGGTTGCGCGGTGACGTGACAGCCTACAATCGCTTTACATATTCATGATATAGCTCCACGGACGTGCGCTGCGAAATCACGGAATTCAGCAGCCTCATCGTCCATTCAGAATTATTCCAGAGTCGCTGTCGGTTGATTCGTGTCATCTAGTTTTTTTAATCGTTTCAAGAGATTCATCGGAATCGTGAATTGCATCTGGTTCGCGTAAACAATTTAAAAAGAGAGAGAGAAAGAGGGAGGAGAGAAAAAAAGAGAGAAGGACCCCGACGAGACCGCGGAAATATGCAAAATGTCGCGTTTAAATTGATGATAGGATTGGCTACCGCAGATATAGAAACGTTAAATTTTCGAGCCACGTCCGTATCTCGTCCGACAGCAATTCGCGTAATGTCGCGTTGACTTTAGGCGTGCGCCATTCGTCGGCGAGATGTACACAAGATTAATGAGGGTGGTATCGAATGCGAGCGGAGACCGGAACGTCGCGGAACCGTTCTACCTCGAAACGATCGCGCGTCTGGATCGGAGAGTATCGATCCCGTTCTTAAAGCGCGGAACAGGTCGCCGACTTTCATCCTTTTCCATTCGGCGCACGGGAATTAGGGTCGACGAATCCTTTCCGAGCGAAGGACCCGAGTAGGGCCTGAAAGCCAAGAGGACCCTGGGGGCTCTTACGATAAATTTCACTGAGTGCCGGGTCAATCTTTCTGTCGACCCCTCCGCCTGTATTTGCCTCCCGCGATCCGAGCGAGCGAGCGCGCTTTAGCGAAGCTGCGCTCAATTATTCCCGGCTAACGGGAATACTTGTTCTAATTATACGTGCTCTTCTTTCGCCTTCTACTTTGAGCGGGAAAAGAGTGAGAGATCGCGCGAGTTTTATTTTAGAATTTATAACGCTCTTTTGTTCGAACGCGCATAATTTTACTAGGAATTTCGGATACGTGTTCAACAATCCCACGATGGTGCGGCAAATATTTGTTCGCACAATGCTCGCAGTATATCGAACTTGGAAATTCAATATTGTGCAAAGAGTTCAGCCGCATAGTGTACCCACGCAATTCGCCCTTTTGCATTCGTACTCGATTGCGAGAAAGCGGCATCTCGAGGGTATCCGGCATGGTTTACGTAACCTTTCGCTCCCGTGACGTACAATGGACTAAATAGGGTGGGATTCTAAAGAGATGCCGCGCGCGATCAGCTAGGATCATTTTAAGAAAGCTCGCGTTTCCCCGAACAGGTGCAGGTGTTGTAGAGTAAGAGCATCGTGGTTAAGGGTGGAAAGGAAGGGTGCGCGCGGCGAGGCGGGCAGCGACGGCGAAGAAGAATGATAAAGGACGAAGATAGATGGATAGGTTGAAGGGTTGGGCGGAAGAAGGATAGGGGGCAGCGGAGGGGGGTGGGGGGATAGAAAGCAACAAAAGAAGACGCGCGAGCGGTGCATCTCCCTTTTCAAAGTATTTCTATGACGTTGCCGCGTTTCGTGGTTCATTAGCGAGAAAGGGTTCGCTTCTTTGTTGACGCGGGCGATACGGCATGGCGAAATACGGCCGCGAATCTGTATCGCGCCGACCGGCAACACGGGTTTCGTGGGCTATTAGCCGGTTATTCGAAGCCACCGCCGCGCCGGTGCCGTCGCTTCGCCAGACATTCGGGCGATCCATCGGTGATAACATCGCCGCGATAACTGCATTCAGCCGGGGCGACGCGACCGGAAGTCCGCGGGGCGAGCACCCGACCAGGGTAATTAATCTTATCGAGACTGCTATTCTTGCGCCGGGCGTAAGCTCCGGATTAACGTGCCGCGGCGTAATAATTACCGCGGACGTGACGGAATGAGTGCATCCGCGGGAGAAATATTACGCCCCGAACTTCCGCGCGCATCTCCTCTTTCTCATGGCTAAAGGATTAAAGTTATACCTCTGGTCTCGTAGATTTACGAAACTTATAATTACTTTCTCATTATACATTCGCCGAACGCCGCGCCGGCCTCGCAGGCGCTCGCGATTTTTGCGCGACGTTGCGCCGAAAACACGGCGAGAAATTCGGCCGAACGGAGGAGAAAATCTGGGACGAGACCGAGGGAATATCGAGGCCGCGCCGGATTTTTTGCAATTAGCAAAGTGCCTGGGCCAATGGTAGGCCCGACTGAATGTGACGCCTCGCTATTGTGTCCGCGCAGCGCGTTCCACGTCTATTTGCGATCATTTTTCCAGAATGTAGCTCGTCGGTACACGTGTATCGGACTTCTTTCCTATCCGCGCGATGCCAAGAGTCATCCGGTTGATATCGAGACGAGGCGAAAGATCGCCGAAACGTCGACGTTGACATTCCGAACGGGCGCTTTCGCGAAAGCTAGCGTGAAAGCGCGACAATGCGAGATTGGAAAAGTCAGTGGAAGAAAGGACTCGAGGAGGAGAGGAACTCGAGAATAGGGACATCCTTCGCGGTGTTATCACCTGATGTGAAAAGGAAGGACGAGACGCGCGCGCGCACGAGGAATACATTCGTCTGAGAGAATCTAATGTCAGATTCGGAAAGCTCTTTAAATTAATATATGAGGAAGAAGGAGAGGCAGAGAGAAAGGAAGAGATTTCCCAGGTATGACGGTTGATTAACGAGGGACTTTGGGGGCGAGTGTCGATCGGGCAAACCGCGCGCGAGAGGAGAGAGCGCGCGCGTATATAAAAAGGCCGTGGATTCTTTCGAGCCGTCGCTCTCTCGGCATCTATCCAATCCATTTACGGGCATTTTGGTAGCGCTCGGGCAACAATGGACGCCACTTTCTGGTCGTCGAGTCGTTTGGGGCCGAGTTAATCGGAACTCCGTAAATCGACCGGAGAATTACGAGAATCCATTTGTCGATGCCGGCTGAGATTAGAGCCCGGCGCTGTGTAAACAGGGGCAAAACGGTGTAAACGATGCCCGGACGTCTGCGTAACGTCGCGCGACGCCCCGTCATTATTTCACGTCGGTCTGAGCCGCCGCCCATTAATCTACTTATGAAATATCGCGGCGCCGATGAGCGGTATTAATTTAATTATTATAAACGACGGATGCGCGCGTATCTGTTGCACCTCGTTACTTTTATTGAAGATAACGCGCATCTGTTAACCAGACGTTAATATCCATCGGAAGAAACCAGCAGACTCGACACTAATATTATCTATTTCCTCTTAAGCGAAAGAATCTATTATCTTTTAAAAAATCAGACAAGCGAAGAAACTTAAATTGCCGGAAATCTACGTCAGAAGTGTCGATATAATTATTTGGTGAAAATATCGCGGTAAACTTCAATTATGAAATTCGATCGATTGTACAAACAAGAACGTTGAAAAACGTCTAATGGCTTTAGAACTTTATTTCGAATTATGAAAAATCGATCAAATACTTTCAGGAAATTTAATTTTCTTTCTATTCTTAAAAGTCGCAACGAGCGTACACTGTATACGAATGCATTTTGCTATAAATAAAGTATCATATAATTATGAATAATATAATCTACAATCGATTCGATGGACATTGATTATCAGTTTTACTCTTGTAAAATTTAAAATACTGCACTTAACGTCGTTATAGTGATATAACGGGCTAGTTAATTATAACTTATTCAAGTAGACTGCCGGTGAATGACCGGCAGGTTGTACGGCGTACTTAAAAATGCATCATATATCGAACTCTATATTACTCTCCTATGCATAACAATGTAACATCAGTTCCCTCGACAATTCGAGACCAATGTCTTATTCGTATTTTACTTTTAACGGAAAACAATGGATATTGACATCAGAGATGCATATATACGCAGTTTTCACCCGTTCCGAACTTCGAAGCGAATCGACGATGCGGTTTATACTAGTTTATACTAGCTGTCGCTTTCTGATTCTCACAAATTTCCGGAAGCACTTTTCTCGAGAACACAAATTTGTACGTATGGGGCAATGTACAAGTCAGCCAGCTCGAAAGGGGTATTTAACTACGCGCATTCGGAAGAGGAATAACCCCATGAATATCCATGAAAGTGATCTTCCCGATCGGATATTGCGCGGATAGTTTGCCATCGTATTAGAACGCATTTTGCTAAACTATCGATCGATCGAGGCTTCCCCCCCCCTCTCTCTCTCTCTCTGTCCCTACTAGAGCTTCACGCGAAGTTATTACTCCAACGGTTTGATGGGGCTTGTTAATTGCATACTCCAAAAGTCAAATAACTCATGAATATCCATGAAAGATATTGGCCGAGGCTGAAACTTTAAGTTTTTTCAATCTCTCTTCTTTACCGTCTATTATCGTTAGTTATATATACTTGGAGAAAGTGCAATAGTTTACTCTATCGCTTACGTTATTAAAATATCTTCTTATAATAGCAAAGGAAAGGAGAGATTCTTCTATTTTTGCGAAATATATACTAATGTAAACTAAAATAACACTCATTTCTTGGTAAAATCAAAACTACACTTTCGTAAAGGTTAATATTGAATCGGTTCCAAGAAACTCGGTGGATAGCTACAGAGCGTAGCGTGTATAACTAGATAGACGAGTGGTATTTTAGGGAACTCGCAATACCCAAATGACGTCTAATCGATAATATCGTCTGGAACGAAGTCAGCTCTTTTGACACGAGAACGACGACTCATAAATATGCATCACCCGTGCAGGAGCCAATCTCTAAGTAAGCCGGCTTTAACGCGGAGCCAGCTGAGTTTTGACGTGGGTGACCTCCTCCTCGCGATCTTCGCTCCATCGATGCCTCGGCAAGATTGCAGTCGTTGCTCTTCCGGTTCTCATGGACGCTCTTACTCGCCGCCTGACGTTATTGACGTGCTTCCGCGATATTCAACACTTTCGGGTGTTTCTAAAATTGATATCTTGTTTTAATCTTTTCACAAAATTATTCACAAAAAAATTATTATTACGCACCAAGATCCGCGGTTGGCCGACATTTGGCTATTCCCATTTATATTTGACAATTTCGGCGGTCCTAATCTTATTATTATTTTAATCTTTTATTATATGCGTGTGTGCGGCTCCTCCATCTCGATGCGACTTACCCAAAAATAAAGAACTTCGCGAATCTTTAAAACTGAACGAATCAAGTTTCCTTTCAATTTAAGTATGATCTAGATTTTATCTCCAAGCTTTTCGAAAAGATACTGAAACATGCAAAATCTAGAACGGAAGTTTGTATAAGGTAAAGTAATAAATTAATTATGTGCCTAACTATCTTTATCGTACCTATACACTTTGGGATTAAAGATTTCGCTGACTTAATGATGCGGAGAAATTCGATCATTATGGCGCAAACTAATTACTGAATTAATCACAGGTGTATGAATGCGCGATAAGGCATCAAGCAACGACCTCATGACACTGATTCATTTACGTGTAGATATTTCTTATTAATATCATTACACCGAGCGTCGCGCTAATTACCCGGTTAACACCGTTTTGCTTCTGCGGTTTCGCGGAGCACGGATCCGCCGTCTGTTTCCCGCGTTTCATCTTCAGGAGCAGACAATGGCGTCCGCAGGATTTTTTCCAGGAGGGGGCATGATTCAAAATATTACTTCCAGAATTAGAATACTTA
>NJRQ01000100.1:350361-376634 GCA_003063805.1 Aphaenogaster ashmeadi
TGGTAACACTAACCAAGCCTGGAATTTTATAACCAAGCCTTTCTTTCAGTGTAGGATTAGGTGTATAATTTTCAACAAAAGGTGTATAAATTTCAAGTTATAAGTATTCCAATTCTGGAAGTAACATTTTGAATCATGGGAAAAAATGGAAAAAATCCTGCGGATGCCCTTGCCCCCGATACCTTGAATTCCTGTAGCTATTTATTAATGCGCGATGCGATATGACAGATTGTCCATGCTTGTAAACGGCCAGTGAGAGACGGGCGACATCGGCTGGTATTTATGCGGGTGGGCAAAAACACGGGGGTGCGGAGGCCGAACGGGACGATGGAACGCGGCGCAATTGTTGCGCGGACGTTGCGCGACAGGCGGCGAATCTCGCCGATACAGTTGACAACGGTTAAGTACCAGGCGTGTACGCGTACGCAAAACCGAATTGTATTAGGAACTTCCCGCGAGCACATGCTCGAATTTGCATAAACGCCGCGCGCTCGCCTCCGTTACAAACCCGCGGCGCGCGCGTGTGCGTGTATGTGTGCGTGTCAAGTGCGTCCATGGTGAGCTCGTTGTACCCCGAAGTGGCTAAATCTATTGGAATGACCCGTGGACACGCGGCGGGATTTCGCCGGGAGATTGAATCATCGAACCCGCTTGCGTTCGACGGGATCGGCGAGCGCGACGATTTCACGCTTCTCGCCCCTATTGTCAATCGCGAGGATCACCTGGGGTGGTTTCGCCTCGCACGATTTCGGCGTCTTGCACTTATAGTAAGCGAAAATGCCGAGATCGAGACAGTGACGGGGGTTTGTCAACGTCTGACAGATGGGACGAGCGGCCTTTCGACCTGGAATAATTATTTCCATGCGGTTTGACCCGCGAGAACCCGCCCGCAGAACCTTCCAATTAGGACAAGCGATCAAAGTGACGATCGATGTTGTCGTCAGGTGTACACCTGTAGATAGTAAACCCCTGCACACGCCAATTAATCTCAGGGGAGACAATCGATTTCTTGCCGCACGCCGCCGGCTATCCGTCTTCCCGCGCTACTTCCGGTTCGCGATATTTGACTATCGGTTGCCTATACCGCGTGCGAAATATTTTACGCCGCTCCGTACATTCGTCTTCGTTTCTGCAGTACCTCGACGGAATTAATCGCCGCGTCTGGAAATTAAAGTACGAAACGATATTCAAGCCGAAACTACTTTCGGGGCTCGCGCGAATATATCTTGCTTTATGCGGCAAGCTCGTCACTGTGTGATAAGAGAGCGATTAGTATAAACAATATCTTAGATATGCTTTTTCCCTTTCTGACTCGTCTTCTCGTGCTGTATCGCGATGTTATACACTGAAAAAAAATTCTTGGTAAACTTGTGAGATGCATTTAGTATACTTTCTTTTGAAGTATTTGATTATTATTACCGATAATAATAATAATAACAAAACATTTTGTAATAATTATAAACATTTGTAATAATTATAAAAGAGCAAATTTTGTTTAGTTGAGCCAACTAAATTATGTAATACTTATTATACGTTTAGTTGAAACTATTTCACCAAGGTGCTTGGTAACATTAACCAGGAGTTTTATAACCAAGCCTTTCTTTCAGTGTAGATATAAGGATTTTTGTAGCATCAAAAGATGTATGTTTTTCGAAATTACATTAATTTCGTTGGCCAATTTTCTCCGATTAATCCGGAATCGCCGCGGAGATTGTAATATTCAAGCCAACGAATCGCGCCAATCGAACTATACGCAGGAGAATCCGCGGGTGAAGAATCTCGAAGGAGGAACTGGCTAACATGCCTTCCTCGTCGTTTTTTCTTCCTTCGCGTGGACGACCTTATCTGTTTGCTCGTGTCGCTACCGACTCCGCCGCGTTTTCCGTATTTTTGTAGCGCGTCGATATTGGTCCCGGCGGAGAGCCCGATAGTTCGATACCTCGCGATACACCGAGTATTATTGCCATTCCTGTTTACCCCAACAAAACAAAGTGCCCAGGCCCGTGCGTTCCACGGACGACCGTGTATATACACGGATAATGGCAAACGCGACGAGATCGTTCCGAGGCTGTTCCTTCCTCTTTTAAACGTCGAGTAATTTCGACAGCCACCCCATCCCGGTACCCCGGAAACGATCGATGCGATGGCATTTGCCGAGGTTGAAATTAAATTTGGTAGCACGAGAGACATTCCGGTACATAATATTACGAGCGGTCGAGTCAATAAATCCAGACGAGATAGTACTGTACATTCTTAAAATAAACGCTGGCTTGCAAGACACGAGGGGAAAAGAAATTCCGCAGTTCTTCTTTTTCCGCACTTTTTCTTACCTCTTGTCGCATTATTATGAACCTTCAAGAAGCTAATAAAATATCGACGGGGTCGCATGCTTGCCACTACGACCGAAAAACGCTGTACTATCTTTTTAGGTCCTCAGTCTAGAAATATTAAAGTTACTTCCACATCGTGTTTTACGCGCGCATCGCAATGACAAATAAACGCGCCGAAAAATGTATCAAGATTACGGCGGGGACAAAGCCGACGTGGTCTAACAATGCCAGATTGCGCGATGTTACTTATGCGCGAAACGCTGTCGTACCTACTCCCCTTACCTATGCGCGGAACCGCGCGACCGGTAATACGGTACCGTAGCAAATCACGAAATAAAATAAACGTACGATGGCGAAACGCATTACCCATAAAATAAGCGCTGGCTGCTGCCAGCGGTGAGCTATCGCCCGGCCTGAATACTACGGGCGACGACTCGCCCGCAGCCTCCTCCCGCTGCCGGTTTCCTTACGGCAGGTTCCGCCACTTCCATCACGCGCGCAACGACATTTGTAGAACATTCGGGGAGAGGGAAAAGAATGCGCTCTCGTAAAGCTGCCCGTTTGCGACGCGTGTCGCTGCGTCGTGAGTGGGAAACGTATGTAGGGCGTAAAACGGTACGTGCGTGTCCGTAAAAACGGAACGGGAAGGGCGAGGTCGGTCACCGTTGCGTTTTAACAATGGCAAACGGGTTCAGATCGGAATGGACAATTTGTCGGACGGCGGCGGTGAGGTCCCCGCAGTTTTCGGAGTTTCCGAAATGCCGCGATGAAGTTGAGGTCGAAATGTTGTTTCGTGTACACTTTAAAAGCGCGGAAAGAAGAAGCGAGTGATTCGACCGTTTTACGAGGTAGACGTTCTGCGTGATGAAGAAATTAAAGCAGAATATATTGACAGATTATACCTGACTTATGAAATTAATGAGAAAATGAATTCATTCACGTATAGTGTAAATTCTTATATAAATAACGTTTAAATATATAAAGTTATAAATGTGAAATTTCAGATTATTGTACTTGTTCGTTCGCAAATGGCAGACTGCGTCAATTTCAGAAAAATCTCAATGGTGATTCCAGCAATGTGAGAGATATAAATTAGAGACAATAATTTTTTTACGTTCATTATCTCGCGTATAACTTTCGCGTATAAGAAAATTGCGATGGCAGAAGACAATGGTAAAAATTGGTCTTGCGTATGTCTGCAAGATTTTCCCTCTGTTGTTTAGCGAGCAGTTTCAATTGAAACTCCTTCGAGCGTGAGAGTCTCGAGCTCTTTTTATAATATTCTCCCTTTGTATGAGACCTGCGTTGGCCCTTCAATTACTTCCGAGTTTCCTCGCTCTATTAGACTTTAATTTGCTGTTCCTCGCTACATAAAGGAGACACTCTCCCTCGCGCGCGTCTTCAGCCTCGCAGATGATGAAGTTTATAATCTAAGTCACGTTTTTAATTTTTCATCCTTGATTCAATTATCAACTGATTTGCGATCCGTTCGGAGGCAGCTCCTTTATATAGTCGATTAAGCATTTATCCTTTAAGTAGGGAGTTTCAGAAAGCTTTTTGTGAGATAGATTACCTGTAAATTGGGCATTAGATGTGCATACTTTTACTCGCGTGCGCGCGCTACTGTCATCTTACTTCATTTTACACACAAGTATAATTTCTAGGATAACTACAACGATTAGAGGATGCAGTAGAAAACTTGAGATTGTGTAAAAGACAAAATATTTTTTTAAGCGGCACGTCGTAACTCATTTATTTTAGAAGCGGAAATTTGTGGACTTCAATATCTAATAATTATAATAATCGTAATTGCTCGCTGGGAACATTAATTAATAGTCACCGGAAATGGAGAGCCCAGACCGTTATATATCGAAACACGCGCGGCAATGACGATTTACTAATTCCGTATACACCTGCGTTTCCCATAAATTTGTCAGACTTTGGACATGTAGCTTTCTGGGCCCAAAGTATGCATTAATATTTCTCTTCGAGCCGCGAGTGGCCAGTCCAGAGGCGGTGGCTTCCGGTACTATCGAACAATGTCCACGTGCTGTTGGTTGTCCGAGGCCAGGCGGACAGAGATGGAGAGAGGGAAAGAGAAATAGAGAAACGGAGAGTGAGAGAGCGAGAGCTGTCTCTTATACACATCTAGATGTGTATAAGAGACAGGATGGAGAGAGGGAAAGAGAAATAGAGAAACGGAGAGTGAGAGAGCGAGAGAGAGAGAGGGGGGAAGAGGAGAGAGAGAGAGAGACAAAGAAAGGATGAGGGAGAGCAGCCTGATAGGACAGGCAGTGATTTCGCTGCTTACGCCTGACCCATTTCGCATTCGTACCACTTGCCGGTCGAAATACAGCCTCGTACGCTGTCGCGTGTTTGCGCAGTGACTACGGATGGCCGGTACGAGGTTTGCCAGAGGATGAGGCGACGGCGGCACGAGGAAAACGGAAGAGGACGGATCGAGGATGTGGAATGTGAGCGACCCGGGGGGGCGGAGGGGGGTCGAGCGAGCCGGCTCGCGGGGGATGCTCGCAGGACGAGTGCGCCGGATTATATCCGGACCGATTCTACCGAAATGTATCTCCGTCGTTGCGCCTGAGCACGTTCGGATGTGCGTGTGCGTGACTGTCGCATACACGTGCCCGTGTGATATTGTCGCCGTACAGTGCGATCCGGAAATAGAGGGTATACAGACGCAGCTAGTAGACACGACGAAAAATCATTGCGTCGATAGACGGTTAGAAGCTCCGGTTACTGGCTTTGAAGCGTATTCCCCCGCTTTGAAATATATTTCACTCGAAATTATTTTGATAAGGATGAATAATGAAATCCGAGAGAGAAACATACTATATTTTTCAACCATAATTTTTGTAGTCACGTTATTACGTCTATTTATTTATACACTTCTTTGAATAAATATGAAAAATGTAGGTTAAGCTCATATGACATTCAGTCACTCGGATGTCAGTATGTCGGGGTATATCAAGTTTCTCTAAACAGATTAATTTATATAAATGTTACGTAGCTTAAAAGAATATTCCAACGAATATTCCGAGAGAGCTCCTATATTTTTACCTTAACCGAATTATTGTTCTCTGTTCCATTAGAGTTTATTTTTCGAGATATTCTGATTAAAATGTGTAATCAAAGCGCGAGAGTACGCCAAGCAGGTCGATCGAGCAAGTTAGTTAACGAAGTGCCATTCAGTGAAACGAACGGTTACTCGGTATAAACGTTAATTGGCACGATTTAACCTTAAATCTATCAATAACTAGAGACGAAAGCGCATCGGGTTGTCAAAGCAAATATGAAGTAAATGCCTGCGAAAAATTAACACTTTAATTTAACTCGACATAACTTTTCTTCCGCGTTAGTTTCAATATTATGATATATATGTGTGCAATCGATAAATTTCTATTAAATATGAATTGTATGTATAATTCTTATGAATAAGTAATATAAGAAATAATTTCGTTTTAATTTCGATACAAACGTCCGATGTAACCACCGATGACGAATAAATCCGTAATACTATTTCAAGCGCTTTTTCATACGCTATTCTTTTATATTCCAATCCCTAAATATCATTTTTCCATTTTCTTACATTACTACGTTTGTCCAGCTCAAAAAAGCGGAAATCGAATAAAACTGAAAAAATATGAAAGGACGTGTCTGCAGGGACTTTTTTCTCCAACCGCGGTTCTCGGTAGCTGAACTACTTTCCGAGCTGTCGCTCGAACATTTTGATACATGTGTAGGACAAACTGCAGGACGTGTGCGCGCACGCGCTTACCGAGATTGGCAAGTCGAGCGCGAGCTCTGGACACACCGACAGGAAGTTGGCGTTTCGGGGGGTTGGCGCGAGGGTAAAGAGAAAGAGAGACAAGGTGAAGGACGAGAGAGAGAGAGAGAGAGAGAGAGAGAAAGAGAGAACGGAGGGAAAGGGACGGTTTAAAATTTCACAATCCAGCGGTAAGCGATACTCTGGACTAGGCTCATGAATATTTCAAGGTGTTTCGATACACAGGAAATAGGAACGCCGCCGTTCACCATGCGAGCGACGGTCACCCCTTTGTCCCGGTTCGGAGCTTCTCTCTGCGCGAGACGCGGAAGTCATCCTCAAGGTTGAACGAGTGTCAAAGGTATATTCGCCGGGCGCTTTAAGTGAGGATCACCGGGTCGCTTTTCGAAATTCTAAAGGGAGATTTATACGCGCGATGCGCGCGGAGTAGCGATCGCGAAAAACCGACGCGCGCGTATCGCCCTCGGTAGGTCGTCGGCCGAAAAAATCGTCACGATCGTTCATTTTCCGCGTTTCAGTGGTATATATCACGGCGAAGTGTTTTGACATTGCGCTTGGACTCGACTGCACCGGAAACACGTACCGGCGATGCCCCCTCGGTGACATGACGGCTCCTTCATTATTCATCGGCGCGTTCTCTTATCCACTTTATCTTTCCTTTGTCGTCTATCATATATCGATCGGTCGTATGTCACAGGGGTTAAGTTTGTTCGCAAAGCGCGTATCGATCGTGCCTTGCATCACCGTCCATTGTTTCGCCGCGCGGCGAACAAATTAATAGTTCGACACAATGTTTCCGGCGTCGACGGCGCGTTCGCGTTAAAACGCGGGGACGCATGCCGACGTGCACGCGGAACAAGTGCTCATTATACAACGTTATTTATCGCTTTTTATAATCCGGTCGCGCGGGGGAGAGTGGGATGCGGGGCGGAGGTATCAGCGAAACCGGAAGAACTCGGGACAAACAAGGTGCGCGGGAGGGGCGAACGCAAACTTTGCCGTTGGAAATTTAATAATATCCTTCCGCACCGGGGAATTTAAAGACTTCATAAAGTCGCGCCTTAAATGCCGTCGGCGTGTCTCGACCCATCTCAAAAATTTCATTACGTTATTTACGACGTTCCTTTCTCCGTTCTCGTCTTTCCGTTTCTTCTTTTTCTTCACTTTTACATTTATTTTCGTTTCTGTACTTCGCGGGCGCGCCGCGCCGTACGCGAGGCGAGGCAGAGGACAGATATCCGAAAACGGAAGTCGTCGAGACGGAAGGGACACTAATAAAACGCCACCCTTCGCGACCCCTCCGTTCCTCCCCGCGTCCATCGCGAACTCATCCACCTGAATAATTAAGCGGCGCCGCTCGTTTTGCTCAGTACATTAAATACAAACTTCGAACTTGCGCTATGCATATTGTCCGCCGACTTCCGCCCTCGGGGCGACCGAGGTGGCGCGGTGCCTCCGACCTAAGGTACCTCACCAGTCAGGTATAAACGGGCGACCGGAATCGGCAACCAGCCGCGCCCCGTTCCGTTCCCCGCGCGCACGAAAATCGCCATATATACATAATGCATGCGGAGGGCGGCCGATATTATTTTTCCGCGAGTACTATATCACGCGAGGAAATTACAAGCCCGCTTCAATAAGTAATAAATAACGTCACGAGATGGTGGTTGCGGCGAGAGAAAGGGGCAGAGGGAGAGAAAGGGATGGAGTCGTGCAACGGGACACGTACCCTTCCGCCACGGCCTGTCGTCCTTTGCCCTATCTTCGTTTTTCTCTCTCGCGTCCTCCTCTTTCGCCTTCTGCTCTTCGCCCCCTTATATTTTTCGCTTTCTCCCTTGTATTGTTAGCGCGATGATACATTGGGTTCCCTTAACGTTTTTCACGAGGCAACCCCAAAAGGCATGCACACATACGCGAACGATACACACTGTCATACACGAGACAAGGTGCACAGGATCGAGTGGAGTCTTTCGCACTTTCGAATTCTTCCCTCGAGTAAAGAGCTCAATTTTCTCCCTGTTTCTACTCTCGCGTGTCTCCCCGCTTGACTTTCACCTTCCGTACCGATGTTTCAGTGTTTCGCGCTAACTCCGACAGATATCTTACGAGAGATCTAGAACGCGATATATCAACGGTAAATATATCCTCAATTAAAAATGAATTTATTAGCAATCGCGCTGGAGATGGATAATTTGTTCATCGAGAAATTCGAAGTCGATTGTAGGTCAATCGCGAACCTTCAGGGCTTCTGGCGATAATTTTAGAATCCATAAAAGTAGAAGCACCCGAGCAAAATTAATTGGCGTAAAATTGCTTGGGATTCTATCAGTTTTTCTCGGAAAAAATATCTCCTTCGCGTCGAACTATTCGCGAATGCTAAAGCGAAAATGCCAATCAGCGGTTCGGCCAAAGGGTACTCTTTCCATTTTTTTTTTTTAGTCTCGGACCGCGTGCAACATGAGAAAGTCGTTGCAAATGAGATTACGGTTATGTATGTGTGTGCCGGAGTAATAATTGCAATTAAATTACGGTAGGAGGTACGAGAACGGGCGCGCTTCGCATGCTTTAAAACTCATCGCCGTGATTTATCGTAAAAATTCCGCGTGCAGACGCGCGAGCGGGAACTTTCTTCTTTCCAGTCTCCGTTGCCGGTGGTGTACAACTCGATATAACTGCAGAGCATCCTCCTCGAAGCCGAAGGTGTTGCAGACAGCCAGTTCAATTTCATGGCTTACACTGTTCCTCCATCCGCAGCCTACCGCGCGCCATCTTCCTTCCTCCTTTTTTATATCATCCACCCCCGCCCCCTCCCCCGTCTTCCAGCACCCTTTAAAAACTTTTCTACTCGGCATCCTCGAAACTTTCAAATCACTTCCCCGTTTCCCTCGAGCTTTTTAAAAATTCATCCCCCCTCCACTCGCACCCATCTCCCCTGTCCTCCTCGACGAATTGCGCGATGGATCGAGCATCGGGGGTGGCTCGCGACGTGGTTGGTGAACGCTTAATTTGTAATTGAAATGTCAAGGAGTCGTGCGGCTTTAGCTAGTCGGGAAAACGAAATGAACGGGCTGACAGACAAAATCGCCCGAGCGAAAATGATTAATATTTCTTATCAAAAAAGCTAGAAAAATGGATATGGGTCTCAAATAGTGCCGCACTCACTTTTAAGCGCCTCCGGCATCAATCAGGATACATTCGTTTCTCGATTGAAATATCAATTGCGAATCAAACGCGATAACTATAATTTCCTTTTGCAATCTCTGGGTACATGTCACTATGAATCATAGACGTATAATAACTAGACTGCGCATTCGGCCGAAAAGTCGTCAAATATTAGAAAGAGATAGCATGCTTTGTATCACCATTCTGTCTTTATCTGACAAATGACAAATGTTTTGTTTCTTTTTTTATGGCGATCGTACAGCAGCTGTCTTTTTCTAATTTTTGACGCGTTCTGACTACGGGAGACATTGAAACCGCGCGGTCTAGATATTATACGTCTATGCTATGAATACTTTTGTATCCTTGGATCTTTCAGAACTTGCGATGCTCGCATCGTCGAGTCACAGAGTTTCCGAATTTTAATTTTGTATCTTTTCCTAAGGCTATAAATCCGGCACGATTATTTATCGAATCATTCCATAACCCAGTTTCCCATCCGCCGGACCAATCAGCTGTGCCGTAGATAGATACAGCTTCCGCGGGGAGTCGACCGTGGAGACTCAAATTTGCACGTTCACGGTCGAGCGGGCCGTTCCGCGCGCCTTATTCTCCTTTGCGAATTTAAAATCGCCGTAGACGCACGACGTCGCTCAACCACGAAACGAGTCCGAGAGTAGTAGTTCGCATGATCGATTATCGATAACTCCGGCCGGCTTGAACTTTCAAAAAAGTCCTCACAGTCCGTCCCACCCGTCTTCCTCTATTTCCCTTTTCCCCACTTTAACTGTCCGTCCGCCGCTCCGCCCGTCGCTATTACCCCTTTCCTTTCTCGACCTCCCTTTTTGTCTCTTCCCTCGTTCGATATCCGCGGCCCACCTCTCGCCCGCTCGCCGTCTCGCTTCGCCATCTGCTACCCCTAAATGGTCACTCTCGAGGATCCACTTTGTGCCGGCACGGAACGACTCCATCGCGAGGGAGCGATTTTTCAGCCGTTTGACTTTCATTTCCTAATTGCCGCCGCAACAGAAGCTGTCGCGCTGAGCTGCGAATCTAGAACTGAGAATTCATCGTGCTTTCTCCCGGCTTACATCGATCGCCGTCGAATACTTTTCATCACCCGCGGCCATGCGGAAGTTCGCGATGAGCGAAGCGACGGACCAGCGTGCATCAGAAGTGGACGAAAGTGCTGATTAATTATTACTGCAGTACGATTACGCTCTAATCTGGCAGTACGCAATCGTGATCACTCATTTAAACTCGGAACTTGTTTGTTTGAGCTGTTCAAAGTTGGAAATTTGCAGCGAGTGATGAATTCAATATTCTCGGATTAGGAAAAAAATCCGTCGAATTTGCGAGAGAATCATTAAAATTAAGATCGTGGATTGTGGGACGGGGTCTATGTTTAACATTAAACGGCAACGCATGCGATATTTCAACTAACGAAGTCAATGCATGCTAATGAAAGCTTACACGGAGGCGGCAAGCTCAACCAGCGCAGTATCAGACAAAACTGTAGAACATGAATCGCGTTTTAGATACCTGCATTCGGTTACGAAACGACGGGCCGAAACCGTCATTCGGCCGAATTAATGCACCGCCAAGCTCATAAACCAGCTTGAAATGAGCGGCCGACCATGCGGAATATGATACCCCGACGGTGTTTCATTCCTGACGATTTCATTGTACCAAACGACGACCGAGTGCGTGGTGGGATCTAACGGTATTCCCTGTGAAAGCATTCGGATGCAAGCCTGTCCGTTGCGCGCATCTCTCCCGTCCTCAGCTTTAAAGATTCACGGCCCCTAAATCGACAAACGTGCTCTTTCCGCGCGCGAACACATGGGACGCGCGCAAGAGACGGGAACGTAACAAGAATGAAAATGTGTTGCCTGCAGCAAACCTTGAAACACGTTTTCCTAGTGTCGCGGCTTAAGTGCATGCAACGTGCCGTAAAACGAATGTATGTTCCATTATCCCGGGACTTGTCAAGGATAGGATAACACCGCCGGGAATGGCAAATGACGAGAATACATCACGTGTAAAAGCAATTATATTCTTACCAAACAATAGCGATGGTTAAGAAGAGAGTGTTCTAAAACGACATTAATAAGCTACACTGAAACATTGGGCTTCGCGTTGCGGCGGCTGGAAGTTAATTAATGGAATATGGAAGCCCCGATGCCAAACTTCGTTTTAATAATAAATTAACAAGTTACATTCCGTATGTGCTAAATTCAGAACAGCGCTGTCCAGCTTAGCGTCCCGGGATCAATACGGGTTTCAGGGTTAGCTGCGGGATACGCGCGTGTAGTGACGGTCGACAGTGGTAAACCCAGCGTTCGGTCGGACTAGTGAATAGGGACGGGAATCGACGGACGATCGGGGAGTCAGGGCCCGGCTTACGCCGCGCCGCGCCGGGAAGAATCGATCGTGCGTCTATCTCGCAGCCGTCTCCACGGCGGTTCTCGATGTCCTTTGGTTCAGGCTTAATGATGCCTGAACTGGGGCTTAATCGCGGATTAGGTACGATCGAGCGGCGTTTCAATGCGATTTGGAAAAAGGCCGGGTATGCAAACGATCGTGCGATATCGTCCTTCGTCTTTCGCGGTGATAATTCGTTCTTATACCTCCTTCTTGCGCTATAATTTAAATACTATTATTTATATTGTCTACTGTGTGTGTGTGTGTATCATGTTTAATATTTATAATATATGTAATAATTTCGATGATTCTCGTTTACTGATTAATTGAAGACGTGTTATGAAACAAATGCAGAAGTGTCGAAATGTATTAACATAGCAGCGGGACAGTTTGTGGATTTTCTGGCTCAGGTAAAAAGTGCGCTCGAAGCATAACAAAGTTAAGAGATCTCGTGCAGTGGCGCTATGTAGATTTCTTCTTGCTGATTTTATATTACTTTCTTGCTCGCGGCTGGGTGAACGTAAAGAAAGTCCAAGCGAATGACATTTCTGCCGCTCTTTGTTAATCAAACATAATGTTGCTCGTGGCCCCCATTAATTATAAGCTTTGCAGCGCGGTTGACTGGTGTTGCGAGCGCTAAAGTTACATTGGGGTCGACAAATGTATATACGGAATTTATCAAACTTTACCCGGACGAGATCGAGTAACTCGTTAGAAAAGCGGGCGCCGGATTAATCAGCTGTTTTATATGCAAGTGTACTCTGCACGCCGCGAACGTACACACAAAGTTCTGGTAATAATCGATAAGTGTTCATAATTGCGGGCTTATGCGCATAGATTATGTGCGCTATCCGTGGGAAGTTTGTTAAGATACACGCGAGTCTTATTCTCACGAATCGTGTATGCGCTCCCGAATAAATTATTAACGCGAACGAAACAAAATATTCGATGACGGCGGGATAGCCCGCTGCCAAATTTAAATATTTTTCTACAATAAAACCCGAGGAGAAAAATAGATCGGTAAACAAGACTTTTCTTGAGGTATTTGCACCGTCCGATTGCATTATTTCACATTCATTTAAGCACTATTCAAGTGTTTTGAGCGTATTTTTAATCGTAGCTTATTTTGTTAAAATGTGCGACAAATTTGATCGTAATTCAAGTCCCGTAGACGACATACTGAAATTAGATTCGAATGCAAACGGGAAAAATGGCTGAAATATTTAAAAGTTTTGCCAAACACAGATTTGAAAATAATTTTGTTAGACCATCAAAAGTAATTAAGAGTATGATGCTCAAAATAATTGCTAGAATATCAAAACTTTTTGCAGCATTATCATGTTTGAGTGTCCTACATAGTTGCTTTTGATGGTCTAACAAAATTATTTTCAGATCTGTATTTGACCAAATTTTTAGATATTTCAGCAAAACTGTTCTTTCCATGCATAATCTAATCGTAACAACAGAGACTGTTCTGGCGTAACTCGATTTGAACATATATTCTAAATGTATTAATATATAAGCCTTGGGGCATTATATATCCCCTTCAGTAAACCTGTTACACCTGTTACGATTGTGCGAGATAGATATGAGATAGATTTATCAATCCCTCAATTATATCCGACAAAATCATTTTGTGTATACAATATGAATAGCCAATTATTTGCTAATTTTTGAATATGTCTGTTTTTAATATATTGTTATTTTCTACAACTTCTTTCTTAAAGTAAATGAATATTTTTTATATTGTTGGAGCATGTGATTGTATGTAATAAATGAAAAAAAAATACATATTAATTTATTTGAATATATATTCAAAATTTATTACAATACATTTTCAATAAATGCTAATTTTCCCACACAAGCGGGCCGATAATTCCATCACGAGACAAATATTAATTGAAACGCGCATCAATATCGCCGCTTGATACGGGTGTGAATAATCCCGATAGAATTATTACGAGTGAGGTTTCTTCAGCTGTATATTTAACGGATAATCATTTAATTACTTAAACAGATATTGCCGATGCAAACGAGATATTAATTGGATGTAGCGGGATTAATGGGATTAACGTCGGCGCACTTCGGCCGTGAGCGCGTAAATTCCGCGCGCGATATCCGCCGCTCCAATTTCTTTGAAAGTCTCCGAGTATATCGCGGCAAGCTCGCGGGACCGGTTAGATAGGTATAGGGCGAACAGACAGAAGAACCACATTCCACGTCGCCTTTTTTTCTCGAGGAAATCGCGAAATGCTTTAAGCAAGGCGCATAATTCCTCTCGACGTATATTCACGGTAACTTCCGATTCTCTCCACCGGGCCCGGCGCCGCGGCTCTTAATATTGGATTTTTGTGCCGTCTAGACGTGAACACTCGAGCGTGCTTTTCCTCAGAGAGCAGGAGTGCGCGTGCCTGCACTCGCGCGCAAGACACACACTCACACACATACGTATGCCGAGTAAGGGATATCGCATACGCAAACACTAAAAGCCGCCCCCAATGTTCTCCATCGTCGCCGCTTTATTCAAACTGCTTGCTTACTCACCTTGCCGCGCTCGCGAGAGTATTATTCGCATAAATCCATCGTTACCAGTCAGAAGCTGATAATCCGTGTAAACTTGACAGGTCCTGTTACATCAATCGGTATATCCATTTTAAAATATCCTACACGGAAAGAACGGTTTTGCTGAAGTATCTAAAAATTTAGTTAGATACAGATCAGAAAATGGTTACATTGGACCATCCAAAATAATTATGTAGGACACTCAAGCTGTTTGCTAGGATGTCAAAACTTTTTGCAGCATTGTCATCATGCTTGAGCGTCCTATTATTTTGGATAGTCCTACATAATTATTTTCAGATCTGTATCTGGCCAAATTTTTAGATACTTCAACAAAACCGTTCTTTCCGTGTAGGTGCGTAGAGAAGTATAACGCAGGAGAGCCGTATATATTATATAATATATACAGGGTGGTTTCGGACATTTGCGACAAACCTAAAGGGGTGCTAGATCTCGATAAATTGAACAATTTTTGTTAAGTAACCCGCTAGGCTCTGTTGAACATTGTTGACGGTTGTGTATTTTTTGACTTGACGTGCCTTGATTTTTTCTTATGGGGGCATGTCAAAAGTTCGATGTACATGACTCCTGTCGATACCCAAAATGAGCTCATCCGCAGGATAACGAACGAATGTGATGTGATTCGCAATACTCCTGAAATTTTCCAGAGGGTGCGTCAGTTAATACACCGCCGTAGATGCAATGCTTGTATTGAGGTTGCAGGTCGCAATTTTGAACATTTGTTGTTATAAAATACACAAAATAAAATTTAAAAACGTATGATTTTTTAAATTCTAATCTAACCATACAGAAATCAAACAGCGTTCAACAAGGCTAAAAACGACGCTTAGCGCCTTAAGGAGGCGTCGCCGGACACGGGTTACTTAACAAAAATTGTTCAATTTACCGAGATCTAGCACCCCTTTAAGTTTGTCGCAAATATCCGGAACCACCCTGTATAACATGATACACATGTTTCTTTTATAAATAATAGTGTTAGAAGATTTCTACTTTAAGGTCCATCAGGGAAGTGTGCGAGAAAACAAGTGCTAACATGAAAGTTTCCGTAATGTTCCACGAGGTGTGAGTTTATTTATCGGTCACCGTCGTTTTCCGCTGAACTTCACCATCTTCGGGGAGTTAACCCGCGAAATCGAATTTTATATTTTACGCTAGTTTCTCGGGGAAATCGTCTCGCTTCCGCTTCTTGTTTTCGCATCGGGGAGCTGTTACTGTGTCGCGATACCGCAATCCGCTTTTCCATCTCGCGCCGCTATTTATAGAGACGAGTCGAGCGAAAAAGAACAAGGTTACGGAGAATCGCTCGTTTCGGAGAATCGCCTGAGCCGTGCAGTTAATTAATTATCTCGCGCTTCAATCTACCGCGGCCGCCGCGTGAAAGTTTTATCTCGGTTCCGTTATCGCGCGGTATTCATTAGACTCTCATCATCGGTATTTACGCCGTCAAATACGCCGAGCGGCGGACTTGGTTGCAAAACGCTATAACGCTGCTGCAATGATTTTAATATATTTATCTGTTAAACACGCGCCGATGTGCACGTTTGTTTACAGGTGCGTCAGCGAATTTGCGGAAAATGCCGATACCACCGATTTCCAGCTGAAAACTCTGGTCTAGTATTTAATTGGTATTAATAGGTCATTGGAATTCGTGCCGCGCTCGTCGCGTTCCCCCGCGTTCGAAACAGCCCCCCAACCCCGGTATCGCGTTTCCTTCCGATTCCGATCGATCGACCGTTCGATCGGGAGGATCCGCGTCGGCGGCACGTCGCGCGGAATTACACGGACTAGACGTCAGTTTGGCAGAAAATCCCGAGACGCATCCACCGGTCTTGCATGAACAACGGGTAGTAACGAGGGACGCGCGTACGTGAGGGAGGACCGGCCGGGGGAGCGGGGGGGGGGTTGGAAGGAAAAAAGGAGAGAGATCGGCGCAACGAAGGGAAAAGGGCGGGATTGCGGCATGGATGAGCGAGTATCGAGCGATCGTTTCGGCGAGGCGCGCACGTACCAGCCCGAAATCCCTGATTTACCGCTCGAGAGGACCGCCGCTTTACTATTCCCCGGCCGCTCCGCAGCCGCGACGACGCTAATTCGTGTGCGTGCACGCGCATACACGCGGCACGCGCGTGTATTAATACAAGCGGGACGTGCGCGCAGTATTATGCACTTATGCGCGCCCGATGATTTTATTTTTTCCTCCCGTAGCCGCGGAGAATACTCTCTCTGTCTCTCGCGCGCGCGCGCGCCTGCAGCCGTGTCACCCGCACGGTGCCTTGCATATGGCACGTGTACACCCTCATGCTCATGTATCTAAGCGAATTTGTCTCTTTCTCTATCTGTCGCATTTAGCCGAATGTTTACACGTATTTGTACCCTACCTAACTACCTGCCACCCCCTCGCTCTCCCTCTCTCGTGCATACGCGCTATTTAGTCGGGTCGGGATAGTCACGCGCGCGCAAGAGGAGGAGCAACGGCGTAGTTGCGGAGGGAGAGAAGCATCCCTGTGGAGGTGCTTCCGCATGTATATGTGCGCACGTAATATCATTTACACTCAGCGAAATCTGCAAACGCGCGCGAGACCGCGGGCTTGCCGTGCGCCGGTTTATCGCGTTAATATCCGTCCCGGATTAATCGGTTACTTTTTAGTTCCCCGAGTTTCCCGATCATCGCGCGGTAATTTCGTAAATGGCAATCTCGTTAAAACTTGGCGATAACGCGAGACCCAGCGACGACCCCGCGGGACGAAAAATTCGATGGCGCATGGATTAGTCGAGCGTCCTTATAACGCGCTGTTATAATACCGTCCATAGCGCACGTTCGCGCTCAAATACAGATGAATATGCCAGGACGACCAAACACCCTTTTTGTTCTTTCGCGTCGTCGCAAGAGCATAAATAAATAGCTAACGTGGGTACCACGTACCGTTGCGCACGCACGAGCGGCACGATCACAATGTAACGCAACATCCTCCTCAACAACATCTCCTCCTTCATATTTATTGCCAGAAGTACGCGCCAGAAGAAAAATCCTCGCGCTCAGTTTTCATTTCCACCCTTCGTGCAGCACTATACGCGCTGTTTGCCATGGACTCCTTAAATTTTGCAGAGCATCCCGCCCGCCGTACTCGCGAACGGGCAGACGGACAGATCCGAGCTGCTTCCTCCTCTTTCACCCCGTATCTCCACGCGCCCTCCCCCGCCCTTATCCTTCCTTCCCGACGGAAGGAAGGCGGATTCAAAGCCGAGGCGTTGTCACCGCTTTTCCACGGCGTAACGACCCATCCTTCTTCCCTCTTACGCCCTTCCGCGACACATACACACACAAACGCCCACACAGACGCCCGTATATACCTCCTCGTTCATTCCACTTGACTCTCGCCTTCTCTTGCACTATTCCTCCTTCGCCTTTCTCTTCTCGGTCTGAAGATCAGCTCGAGTGGCTCGGCGTTTTGCGTGTTCCGGCAATTATTCCTCGGCAGTCGTTAATCTCCGCCCCCGCCATCTCCACCCTACCGGCACCTACGACCCCTGTCGCGTAAATACGCACGCATTCCGGCAATCTCGTTGTCTCACGTGAGAGCACTCGAGGCGAATTTTTTTTCTCCCTCGGCGACTAGTTCTAAGTAAGTAAAGTCGCGTGCACATTAGTAAGCGATTAGAACAATATGAACAATAAATTGTAAACGGTGAGAAATTTATCACTGCTATGCCATGCAAAATTGTTTCTTTGAATTTATATATATAACAAAATAAAAAAGAGAGCACTGCAATTATTTTGTTATGCTGTTTTAATAGAAGTTTGATATTTCTTTACCGCTATCATTAACTTTTAATTAAACAGATAAATTTAAGTACATAATTTTAAGAAAAGTTGCCAAATTTTGTATAATTAATTTAATTAAGAGAAATTTAGACAAAAATATTTAATTTTTCTTCCCAACATCTTACACGATGTTTGAATATTTGTATTCGGCGCGTCTAACAAATTTCAGTATGCACCTGTCGGGCAACTTAGCACCTGTCGTATTCGTGGATATGAAACGAAGGAGGGAGATAGCCGAGCGAGCGGTAGAAGACGTCCTCTGCGACTTCCGTCCCATGATTACGAACTCCAGAGTAAAGTGACCGTAAAATTCAGCTGGATTTCGTGGCCCCAAAAATTTAAGAGCCTACATTCCTATAATTTGAGGTCTTAAGCCGGCATTTAAGTTGCACGTGCCGCAAGGCCACCCCAGAACGCCCAACATTATTACCGAGCTTAAAGCTCGCGTGCCTTGTAATCTTGAGCAGTGGAAAGTATATAATACGGCAATTGCCAGCTCGTTTGAACGAACCCTTATGGCGGCACGAATCTTTCTTTTTTTCTTCTTTCCGGCTCTTTGATCGTAAAATATCAGACCGAGCTCAGATTGGATCGTAGCTTTCAGAGGATAACGTGCACGTCGGCCATGTCTCGTGAGCCCTTAAAGTGCCCGTTGTCATCTTGAGAGGTGCTTTGCAAGAGTAACGCCATTGGATATTTATAGCAGGCGCTTTAATTCCATCTGATTACTGATTTCAACTCAATGCTGCCAAGGGCGAACCGATTCTTTTTCTTTCGCTGCGTCGATCACTTGTATTTGGCATTTCAATTATATTTTCAATCTCAGGTATAATCGAAATAAGATGGATATTTTATATAAATTTTTCATATTTACGATTTAATTTTAAAATACTGAATCTGGAGCGAATTCGATTGCTTATCCATTAATAATAAAAAATATGATTGACAATATTCGAATTTAATTCCGAATGCAATTTTAGACAAATTTATTCCGAATGCAATTTTAGTCAAAGTCACACGTTAAATATTCACTAAAATTTGACGGAAATTTTGTATAATTCTCCGAAAATTGAATGTTACATCTTTGCTTGAATAGTCATAGAAATATTCCGGCGAAAAGCAAATGTTTCGGCAAATGTATCATAAATTCGTAATCTTGTTAACACAGACGGATCAACACGCGCGATCGGATAATAGTACTCTTCGTCCGTCCCACCAATATAATCAATTTTAACAGTCGACAAGAGAAAACACGCGTCACTGCGGGATACAATATTTCTCGTCTCTTTAAGAATCATCTTTCCGTTTTCCCGGATCTATCCATGACAGCTAAGAGGGCCGATTCGATTTTGCCGTGACAGCGATCGTTTTTCGGGCCCTGCCCGTTTGGGATCCCGCTTTGCACGCGTAGCACGTAACTTCTCTTCCCTTCGACCACCCTCGTCTTTCCCTCCCCGGCCGCTCTGTACATTTTTCGTATCACATTCGCGTTTCACGTATCGCTCGGGCAACGAAATCTCGTGTCCTGTTTTAAATCTGGTTACAGTGATGTATTGTCCGTCTAGCAATGGCTCTTCTTGGAAAATGATTAAACGAAACAAGCCCGTAGCGCATGAAAAGCCATGCGATGTTTTAAAAGCTCATGCAACGGGAAAGCCCGTGTATCGATATATTACAACGCAATATGTAACGCAGTCATGGGCTGTAGAGCGACGTGATTTATCAAAATTGCACGCAAATTTTATCTCCTTGTATCATTAACTTGTTTAAAATTGTAAAATAATTATTTAACAAAATGATGTTAACAATAAATATTCCTCGTTTAAGCTCATTTTATTTCCAATTTCTATAACCATTTAATTATTAAACATTTAATAATTTTGGTATTAATCTGTATAAGCTAAAATCAACAACAACTTAATTAGAATGATTATCCATGTTCTATTTATATCTTTTAATGAATCAAACTCACAAAGCGTGACACTTATATTGACTATTTTTCTTTTTTCGCAAAACAATTTTTTTTTAGCGAGAGGCATTATTAATTAAAAGGTCAATTAAAGCTGTGAAAAAACGCTTTTCATTCAGCGGAGCTTATGTTTTTCATAATTTGCAAATAGTCGTTAACGCCACGCGAACCCAAGCGGCTTCCCTTCGTGGGTGCCTTCTTGAAAGCCTTCGGTATCAATAATTCGGAGCTCGATAGTGCTCCTTTCAGAAACGCCGCCGTTCCTCAAGATTCCCCGAGAGCGCCGCTTTTCAGCTCGGAATCTCGAGCCCCACGGCTCCGTGCCGCTTTAAGTCTCGCCCGCCGTAAAAAGACGCGAACGTCGCGCATCGAGGATCCTCTGATTACACATGGAGATTCCTCGAGCTGTGAATAGCGTGCGCGCGGAAAGCGGGATCCGCCGATGATTCTCACCGCGCGGCGTGGAGAACGCACGCGGAAAAGAAGTGTACTCGTTTCGTGTACTCGTTTCGCCGAGTACACGCGATCGACTCTCGTCGATCTCACATGCGGAGTGGCGCGACCGTAAAAGTGGCCCGTGTGTTTATTTTCCCTTCTTTCAAAAAACAACCATCGATATGCAGATGTCAGTTTTCAATGCTCCATCAATGTTGATTCAAAGTCTCGCGGGGGAAAAAACAGTGGTCGCGCCGCGATTAATAATATGGCTGCGTTCAGCGGAAAAAGCAGCTTTGCAACAGTTGTAAAATTCCTTAACATGATTGGTTTATACACTTAGATCCCAGGAGGAACCAAGGGCAAGAACCAATCATATTAAAGAATCTTACAAGTTGCAAAGCTGCTTTAATGCCGCGGCGGAATTTCGACGGCGGGGTTTGTTTGCGCTACCGTGACAGTATAGAGTCAACGATTTCCGCTCCGCTCTTCCGATCGGCGGATTGATGTCTTTCGAGCTCGTATAGGCGAGAGGACCGTCTCTCGTGACTTTTGACGTTCGAATTTGCACCCTTCGATTCGGGCGCGAGCGCTTGCCCGCGCGCATCGTTCGGAACGAGAAAAAAGAACCGAGAAGCGTAACGCGCGAGGCCCGGAAAGATTAAATTTTACGGTCCGCGGAAGCGAAACGTAATCGCGCGCGAGCTCCGCGCCGCAAACGCACAGTGTCGTCCGTCATAGCGATTCTGGACATCGGGGACGAAAACGAGGGGAAAGGGTGGCTTCGTTTGTCGCGCGCGCGCGCGTACACACCCTTTAATTACAAATTAACGGCTTTAATCAGGAAACTTGCCAGCTCGAGCAGCCTCGTATTTTCGTGTCAACCAACGACGCGTCTGCTCCCCGTCCCCCTCCCTCCCGCTGCAACGGTATTATCATCGCCGACGCAGCACAGGCACGATGTATACGAGACCGCATCGTTCATCGCCACCTTATTGGCCGAACTTGCCAACTAATTTTATTAAAACCCCACCGCCGTTGCATCGGCAGCGTATCTCGGCACGTCGCGTCCACTCGTTCGCTCGCTCGATCCCGTAATTTCCGTGTAAAAAAAGAAAGACTCACGGCAGTCGCCGCGGATAATTAGATCTTTCTCAATATTTTTCTTGCAAATTGACGGCCGTTGGCGGTCGCTACCGCGGGATACTGTGGAAAAATAAAACGCCGTTGCAAACGCGCGCGCGCAACAAACGAAAAGTTCGGGGGCGAAGTGCATGTCGGCGCGAGTGGCCGCTCGATATCTATTTAGTCTTCCGTTACTGTGTAACACGCCCGGCGGGCACACGGAATAACGCGGTAAATTACGGTATTTGGGACGTTTATGGCGCGGCCGCGCTGTGTGTTTCACCGGTAACGATCGGTCCGCCCTAAAATATTCCGCCGCGTATATTCTCGCAGTATCTTTTTCAGACTCGCGCGCGCACACGAGTCCCCGCTGTAAATCATCTCGAGAGCAAAGGGACGAGGAGGCGCCCTATTGAAAAGATTTAGACGTCCGAGCATATCGATCGGGGGTGGGATGCTTGTTACCTCGCGCGGTACGCGATTCCATCCCCGCGACGAAATTTATGAAAAACAAAATAGCATGCCGCAGATGATGTTGCGCGAAGCGCGCAGATCCTCGCTTAATTTACATCGTCGCACTGCGGATCCTCGGCGCGTCTCGTCTAAGTGTATGGGGTCCCCGCGGATTTAATCGATACCATATCTCCATACGCCGAAATCTACGCCGAGATTCTCCGCGTGACGACGAAGGGCGTCTGCTGCTGGCTCCGCGATTCATGCACCAACCGCATCTCTCTCTAATAAAGAACGGGTCATTAATGTTTCTCTTCTTCCCTTTTTCCGTCCGCCCTCCGCCCTCCGGATGATATTCTCGCGCGCGTTTTTCACCCAGCGTCTCCCGTCTCCGACCATTATTTGCCGCTCGCTTAATACGCCTCTCTCTCTCTCTCTCGCGAGCTCGCCCGGGAACGTATAAATCGCGGATGACTTTGATGTCGCGTTAACAGTTACCTTGTATCTATTCTTTCTTCTGACACGCCCTCGTATATTTCCGCGCGAAAGCCATCTCGAATGTGCCTTCCCTCTGGCACCTCCTCGAGCTCCTTTCACGACGCACGAGATTGCGTTCCATCAATTCACGCATACTCGCAACGCTCTGCAATTCGCACCGGCTCGTTCTATAAGCGCGTTATTAAGAAACAACACGCGGCCGGCTGACTGAAGTCGGCCGTTACTACTTAGGCTACGGTTGCAGTACTCTCTAAATTTTTTGGAGTGAATTGAGTGAAAATTCACTCCAAGCGAGTGAAAATACTGCCACTCAAATTTCAAAGTGGCAGTATTTTCACTCTTTGGAGTGAGATTTCACTCCAAGAAATTTAGAGAGTGTAGATGCGTGTTCTGACGACCTTTTGTTCTGACGAATTCATCCAAACTGTTCTTCAGAAATAGGTGGTTACAGTAAATGCGTATTCTGGCGAAATGCAGTCTTGTTGTAATCTCAGAGTTCGGAATTTTAAGAGCTCAGTATTGCAACTACGAAAGGTGGATGACATCGATGATTTGTACTTTTTGGGAAGTCCATTATTAAAAATTTTACTTGTGAGTGGAAGAACTGAATACGCGAATAAAGTGTTTGCTTCGAGAGAAAGAAATGGAGAATACCATACGCTATTTCAAGATCTGTTGAATGTACCGAATTAATCTTCTCCCACTTCTTACGAGATAGGTCTCGGTTGTGATACGTTTTTTCTCTCATATCCCACAGACTCCTATTTTCAAACACTAAATTGATTAATTTTTGATATCTATTCCAGCAAGTCACACGAATTCGGACGAAGAAACAAACTCGTTTGAACGACAAACTTGTTCTGACGAGTTCGTGCGACATCTGAAGGACTGTATGCATGCAGTGTAACCGCTCTCAATGCTCTTGTTTGTTTGTTCTGACGTATTCGTCAGAACAAAAGTTCGTCAGAACACGTATCCCGTAGGCCGCATAGACTCGTTAAGGGATATCGTTATTCTTCGCGGGTTTATGGAAGAAAAATCGAATGCCCCAATCTTACGAATGTTCCGACATAAATTTTATAGCCTAAGTAAGCCTGAAAAAAAGCTCGGATAATACGGTCCATCGAGCGGCTCCTTAATAAATAATGCTCTGCAAACGTTGCACGCGATCGCACATTTAGGATGACCATTAATCTTATCGGATCTCGGTCGTTAATATTTTACGTTCGGCAAATATAGGAGGACGGAATCGCTTTTACGCTCGTGCTAATAAATTGTACTCAGTATTTTTAGAATTTAACTGGCATTACGAATATCGTTTTACGATACGTGTTATTAACATTATCTTTTCTCTAACCGCGAAATATTTTTATAATTAAACTAAGAATTCGAAAAAGAAATAGTAAAAAGTTAACCATCTGGTAATTATATTGGCGATACGGTGAATCTGGTGAATGTATAATTTGCGCGGCGAGCTTTTTCCTCGCTGCACACATCTCTATTCCCGCTAAAAAAAAACCGATTTTAAAAACGATGAAGGAATTTTTCCTGGAATGTAGCGATCGTGTAATTGAAACGATAGATACAGAGTGCAGCTGTAAAAGAGTTTAGGTGTTACTACACGCTACTCGCGGGGGTCTCGCGTGTGTAACGCGGGTGAACGAACGAGGTTACAGACGCCAGTGATGCTCAACGTTTCTAGTCCGCCGTTTTTAACGTTATTTAGAGATGATTGCAATATGAAACATTCCAGTTACACCACGGTGGTTCGTGCTTTTCAATGAGCTCAGATTAATGTTAAGATCATTAAATGCTGTATAACTTTTTTTTAAAATAAATTCGAATTATGTGTGTGTACGAATGTCAAAATCATTACACGCTTAATAATTTAATGTTTGAAGATTTAGAAAATCTTAAAAAACAGATTCTTTGTAAAAAATATTAAATACATTTAGTATTAATAGGTTTAAACCTTTGGAAATTTCAACGTAATTTTCATTGTTTAAAGTTAATTGTACGAAGTATAATTTTTTATTTCTTTAATAATTATATTTTAATGGAAGAACTGTATATAATATTTTTAAAAATGTTGTTTTTCAATGTTTATATAGGATTATTACGTATACTAGAAATTAAAACGGCAATGCATCGTTTAAAAAAATTAATGAACAGAGTCGATGAAACGATGAAACTCGCTGACACGAAAATGATGGCGAATCAACGTGAGGAACGTATCACCGACGTTTGTAATTTGCGCGACGTTACCTTCGCCCGCCTGAGTGATCTCGAAGGCGCATTTGACAGGATTAGTTGATTGCGGCACTTGTAATTAACAGCACTTATCTAAACGAGTTCGGGAGCCTCGCGAGCGAAGGGATTAAATTAGATTCGTGCAATCTATTACGCGCGTCCGGAAGAAACAATAGTCGCTCGCGCTGTAACTACGCGTTGCGCTATGCCAGGCAGTCATGCGCAACTACGCCGGTTAAAAAGGTTGACGTGGGAATCATCCTGCTACGAGACCGTACACCCGCGCTCTTGTTTCAGAACCGGGCACACACGGACCGCAACGCAGATTTAGATGCAGCCGGGATTGTTCGGCAGTGACTCTCACACTCGTTTCGTTGAAACTCCGCGAGGACACCTCTTCTAAAAACGTCGATATTCTCACAACGTTTGCATCGATAAGAACTTCAATAGGTTCAGGATAAGATTCACACCAAACTTTTATGAAAATGTATAGATCGGTTTTGCTGTAAATTGTAACTTCAATTGTCGTTAAAGTTATATAACATTATATCGCAAGCGGCAAGGAGGAAATCATTTCCGTGAAAGGGTGGGCTTTTCCAAAGCGATGTACAGAATCGCGACTACAATGGCGGTAGATGGAGTTGATCCAAATATTGGAACTTTGCCGCAACGAGCACGATTAAAATCACCATCGTGACGTGCGTCTCGTATATACGACTCGGGCGCTTTGTCTCCGCGTTCATAGCACGGTCGCTCTCGACTCGAACAAGCGGCAACCTCGTCGACCTCCCTTTAATAATTCAGCAGCACTGCCTTCTGCCGCGAATCCTATTCGTAGGGGTAGGGCGACGATATACCTCGAGTACTCCGAGTCTCTGAAAATTTCTTGTCGCGAGGGTGTCGAACCTCGGCGACACGCACCCTACACTGTCAGCGAAAATATACGACGTCGTCGATATAGGGAGGCCAAGCGGGTCCATGAGAAACGAACCAATCCGAATTTTATTAGAGCTGTCACGACGCGGCCGCGACAGCGTAAACTCGAGGAATTAACGTACCGCGAAAAATACAAGCGCGCGTTCGGAAAATCAGAGTAATCTAAATCCCTTGTTTAATATACTTTGATCGCCGTTTACAATTTTGTGAGGAAATAAGTGAACGGGTTATTAATAATCTAAATTTTCTATTTAACGTTTGTTTTTCCGACGAAAGCTCTTTTTACTTAAATGGCACAGTCAATCGCCATAATTGTCGCTATTGGGCACACTGTAATCCAAGGATATTTCACGAAGTATCTCCATTAGATTTCTTTTTGTGGGGTCATTTAAAAAATAAAATTTACGCAACTCAACCGGCTTCTTTAGAGGATTTACGACAACGTATCGTCAATGAATGCCGTCAAATCACTCCACAAGTGCTCCAGAA
>NJRQ01000100.1:391922-428391 GCA_003063805.1 Aphaenogaster ashmeadi
TATCACGTCCACCAATTTCATAAACGGATATACCATGGATGTCCATGGAATGTCCGAAGGACGTAAAACGGATGGCCTACGGATATCCTCAATATCCTTAAAGGACGTCTTATGAACGTCCTTCGGATATCCGTGTGCTGTCTAGGCTATAACATTATAATTATAATAAACGTTATTTTTTTACAATCTTTTGCATCCTCGAAAGAAAATAACTTATAGAAGACATAATTAAAAACATCTGTTGTGTGCCGTTCCGCGTGTAATGAAGGCGGACCCGAGCGATCGGCCGCGAGCGGCTGCTTCTAAAAGATGCAGACGCTTATGAGACGGTACGCGAAATGGGTTAATGGCGATTGCATATCAAGGAGCGATACGCGATGCGGGGAACGTCGAGGCGAGGTAACGTCGTAAGGTATCGCGGCTCGTAATTTTTAACGACGACCGCCGCGCCGCCCGCTTAAACGCTCTCGCGAAACGGCGGCTGACTCGAGGTAAAGGAAGATGGAGACAAAACGGCAGACCGAGAGACGGGAAACGGGGTGGAAGCGACGATGGCGGCGGGGCACGGTGACGGGAACCCGCGACGCAGCATCCGACGTCGTCTAATGACCTCGCATTATGCGCGGCGGAAAACTCGCTTTAATTAAAGATTATAACGCGTGAAATGTGAATTCGAGCGGCGCTGCGCGCTGCGTTTTCCTCGTCTCTCAGGTAACCGAGAGGGAACGCGGGAAACCGGATGATCGCGGGGATAAGCCGCGCGCTTTCGAAAGGGTTCCGAAAGCGGAAATGGCGGCGGCCCGTGGATCGTGGGAATCTGCCTCGCGGAAAATTTCACCACGGAAGATTTCCATTCCGACTTCATTTTTCGTCTCTCCCTCAAACTTCGCTTTTTATCGAGAAATCCGCGACTCTGCCGAATCTACGAAGAAAATTCCTATCTCTCCCTTTATCGGGAAATATCCGTTTATCTGATTTTAGAACGTTGCGTCGGATGTTACAATGCGAATAATAAATAAGGAATAAATGCGAGAAGGGTATTCGAGCGTATAAATACGGATTAAATCTCCCGCACGGGGAAGCTTGTTGCGGCGATTTATGCGAGAAATATCGCTCGCAACACGTGTGCCGTTCATATCGATGACGCTCACCCGGCTTTCCCCGCAGCCGCGTTCTTATAATAATGTTATACTCCGCTCGGCGAAAATAGAGACGGTCTCGCGCGCGCGACGTAACTGTTATGATCACTGCCGGCGGAGACGATTATTGGGTGCGCGGCTGCCAGGGAAACGACTGTACGGCTTTCCGGGACGCTGATACTTTTTTTCCGTTCTTTTTATCTTCATCCCGGAATCGTGCACGGCGGAAGTGTAGCGCGATCCGCACTCGGCTCGTATTCCGAGACCCGCGATCTTCATCGGGAGTTTCGTTTAAGTGCCCGTCTTAACCGGATCGCCCCAATTCTTGCGCGGCGCAGATTATCCATTCAGCCCGCAGTACCTGTTAACTTTAACGCGTTAAGCGCTTCGCGACAACAGTCAAAAGCTGCCGGAGCGAGCCCGATATATCGAGAAACGCCCTCGTCTTATGACTACATTATCGAATCGCGTATGCAATAATACTTTTATGATTCGTATTAAACGTAAATTGATTAGCGACTGACGTCACGCTCATCGTGTGCGAATTGAATTCTATTATAAGAAACGTAACGATGCAGCTGTATTTTGCGGAGCTCCATTGTCTTGTGTCGTTTATAAGATGTATTGGAAATTCTCGTCTAATTACGAACAACGCCTCGGTTGTTTTATTGGCCGGGCGACATGAACTTCGATTAACTTGGGAAGTTTACTCAATAAACTTACTGTCCTGTCAATTAGACCATAAACGCAGTCTTTTGTTCCCGCGAATTGTGTGGCGGCTAAATCTGCTATACGCCCTGTACCTTCCGCTCTCTATCCGTGGAACGACACATCAGTAATTCTGACCTAACTGGGACAATGGAAGCTTTGTCGATAGCGGCGAGGTGAGCTCCGTGTCTGACAAGAGTGTAACTACTACTACTTGCGAGAGGACGGGATTTTCCGCAAGCAGACCGATTAAGTGCCAGGTGTTGTTACACGATTAATCTTCGCCCGCACAGACAGCGAGGACCGCGCGAACGATAGCGGAATAAGAGGACTTGAGCGGGAAAGGGTGACGCAGGGGGGGGGGAATCGAAGCTTTTCTCTTATTATCAAACAAACAGAGAGCCTTCGCCGGCACTTTTAAAAGCACTCGCCCACGTATAGAAAATATGTGGCAAACTTACTCTCGGCAAAGAGAGACAGCAGGTGTTCCATTAATATTCCATACTAGTCTGGACAACGCACTATGGCTGCCGCCATTAACGGGAAAACCTAAACAGCGTTTTTACACGAGAACTTCATCAAATCGAGTTTTGCGAGTAGTCGCACGACAAACAACTGACGAGTCCCGTGCGGCTTACTATCGTATTTTCGCGCTGACAGTATTATCGTCCGTGCTGCAAAAGTGAATAATAGGGAGATATTCAGATCGGAAGAGGTAAAAACGAACTCGCTTGCAGTTTACTCTTCGCACGTGAAACGAGACGTGACCTACATAATTATAATATCAAAGATATATTTTAAGATCAATTTTGCATAAAGCGTGACAGATGCTCGGTCATATAAATAACATTAGCCAGCGAACGTACACCCGATAAGTCCTCGTACCAGATAATCCCAGAACTCTCAGAACGATCAATCTTATTTCCGCGCGTCTGCGTTATTCGCCAACTTAACTCCGTCGCAAGAAAGAAAAGAATCGAATTTATCTCGTAATGAGATTGTTCGCTTTTAATTGTAGAACATTAATTATAGAATATTAATTGATAACATTAATTGTAGAACATTATTAGCTCGGTTTCGGTCGAATGACTCACGATTACCCTTCTCACGTATTTTCGAGGGTAGCAACAGGGGAGCGTAGCGGCGAGTACGCGACGGTCACTCTAGTTCCATTTCCGGTTGAATAAATCAACCGTGTCTACCGCACGCCATACGGCATGACAGCAGTATCAAATATAGGTAGGATGTGTATATATTCCACCTCTGGACGTATCATCTTTCACGTGTCTTTCTACCTCGTACTTCTTCTTTGACCATTCACCCTGGAACGCCGATCTCTCGTCTACTCTTATATATGTACCGTACCTACGGTTTTTCTTTCCGCTCTTGCCGCTTCAACCCGATGTTCCAGACATCGAGTGTTACTACTGAAAATATTGGCGGCCCATCCGTCCGACGCTTTTGTTCGTGGTACGTCTGTATCTTTCCGTAAAGCAAGACAAGAAGCGTGAAATAATATTTCATATGAGCATAAGTGCCTTTCAGCGAAGTGAGTGGCAGCAGAATCAACATACGTTATGTTAAATTTCTATCCTTAAGTGAGAACGGGGGACGTACACAGACGTAATACATGAATCGAAATTTTAAATAAATTATAATTAACGAATTACATCCGAATATGAGGCTTTCAAAATGTGAAAACAACTTTAAATAATTTACAATTCGTCAGAATTGAAGATAGACTTTACTTATAATTTTATACTTATAATATGTAATAAATAAATATAAAAATGAACGCATATATCAAAATACGCAGAGAGCATATAAAATTATAAATAGGATTATATCCTGAAATCTGACGCGAATTATACAATAGATCGTCTGAAGTGAGTTTCAGGGTTTAGACAGTCTGTAACAACGCCTCTTATTTGTCCATTCTCCCAACATTCGAGAAACTTCGTCCTAAGGATCAATTATCTGCCCGACTCTGTATGAACGTCAAGTGCCGGCGTTTGTAAGCTTGTTACGGATGCGAGCATTACAGGCTTGCGCCTAAGCCTCGTAACTTTCTTACGGCCAGCATTGTGGTTTCCGTCCGTATCGCAAACACGCGCGTTATACACACGCGTGAACGGGGATACGTGTCGAGGAAGGCGGGATAATGCTCGAAACTCTAGGGAAATACAAATAATGTTTCCGTCTGTTAAATTCGCGATATCTGGAGAAATATGAAATTGAAATAGCCCCGCCTGGACCTATCCGAACGATATAGCAATGCGGATCTTTGTTTTTGCTCTTTATGCTTACTACCTTCTGAAAATAATGGAGCAAACTTTAAATACTCCGAAGCATGTATAAATGATGATCGTTCTTGTTTAATTTTGCACGGGAGAGGTATAACTGAATACATCATCATTTTCGTCATTTCAGAACGGATATTATTCCATATCTTTTATTTTTCAAAAAACACAAAAGACATTCAGCAAGGCTAGCGCATTAGAACTTTATGAAAGCATTTCATTACCATTCTTTTTTATCATTACTTTTATATCAGCTGGAAAATATAGAAACCTTTTCATATTCGAATATGTATGTTTGTACACGTTCATACATCTACATATACATATATATTTTATATGCATATAAATATAAATAAATGCCTATAAATAAAAATCGTCACGTACAGAGAAAATCCATTTTTGACATATTTCGAATAAAAGCTCTTTTTTTAAAACGATTCGTATTACATTGTAATTTCACGGACGTTGCTCGGAGTAATGTTTTCTATTAGCTGCTTTTCCAGCGCAAGAATCTTTGTGTCGTGTGGGAGAGAATTTGTTTCGTCATCAAACTATCGTTTTGGACCGAATCAATTTTTGTTCGAACGATACGAATTGCCCGAATAAAACGTATATCTCGATTAAATTTATATTTGAAAGCTTCCTCTGAATCGATCCCCCGTAACGCCGGCGCGGCGCCGGCCGTAAACGCGGAGGCGCGCGATTCTAGCTCGCAGATTCCGCCGTCTAACCGTAAATAATTTATCGACTCGGCCGCGCGCGACGGTCTAAAAAGCGATTCTCGTAGAGCACACTCCGCGGGGCGCCGGTAATTAATCTCCCACGTTATGTTACAGGGCGGTTTTCAAGCCGCGACGCTTTTCTGCGGATACGCTCTCGCGCAACGCTTCACGTTCGACTTAACTTTTCGCGAATGGAAGGCAAGTAGAAATGTCGCGGGAATACGCGCGAGCGCATTGAATCTACATTCGTTCCGCTTCTCTCCAATGCGTAAGACCACCCCCTCACCCCTACGCGCCCCGTGCCGCGCCAGAAGCTGCAGCTCTCTTCGAACCCCGAGCGCGAGCGAGGAAGAACCTCATCGATGTGCATTCGCGAAGTCGCGTTCACGAGGAAAACGCCTTCCGATTGAATCCAGTTATGTAAAGGATGGCGTGAATTTTACGCGTCGGCTTTAGCCATGCCGCCGGGAATAACTTCGAGTCGGGGGTCGGCCGAGACCTCGCCGCGTGAATAAATTTCTAACGATTTACCCCCGCGCTGCCGGATGTCAACTCCCGACGGTCGTCACGATTCGTGAAATTTATTGACACATCGATGATATGCATAATGGGTTCGACAAATAAAACGAAGCAGATTGCTTTAGCCCCCTCATCCGGCGGAGGGAGCGCTCGATATGAAATATGGATGAGGCATTGGACGCCGAAAATGTGTCACGAAAAAATATATATGCGATAAACAGCAGGCGTGATTTGCGCGTACTGCGATAGTAGAACGTGTTTGATTCACGCTTTTCGCCGTGAATCGACTTGCCGTTCCGCGACAAATTCCATTTGACAAATTAGCAATCGGTGCTCGGTGCACTTATCGAGGGTTCTCGCTTGCTGCCGCGATGCGGATCATACGAGGCGGGTTACTGGTCGATTTACGCGAGTTCGTTCGCCGGCTAGCACGTGGAAATCGCCTATCTAATGAAATTCTACGGAGGTAGTTATTGGTCGAATGGGATGGAATCGAGGCCCGGGGTCGGCTTTCGCGCGCATAAGCGACGTTTGCGCGGACTCGTAGTTCAGTCGTAGATCGGTAAACCGCCACGGAAAGCCGGAATTAATTGATCCGTGGCCCTCTCAATAATGATTATTGGCGAATAATGGATGTCGTCGCCCCTGGTGAACTTTGCCATGTTTCCCACGCTGATTGCCGACCTGGAGATGCGATCCATCGTTCGATGTGAATGTACAACAGCAGTTGTGTCGATCGCGGTGTACAACGTGAAAGATATACTGACTTCTATGCGAAGAATGAAATATGCGCGCGCTCGTGCATGCGCGAGTAGGTTTTATAGCGCGTGAAATTGTTGAGATTTCGCTGGATGAAAGTTCCAGCGGCTGTATATTTAATCGACCATCGGCGGAATTAATTGCTTCGAGTATCCTCCAACGAATATACCAGAGCAAAATTTCATGCATTTCTCTCGCTCGTTAGAATTGATGTAATTTTTGATACTAACATAAGCTGATTTTAATGGCGTAGTTAATAGCGTAATTAGCGAGTAAATGCGTCAATTAACCTTTAAAGAGGGAGAACAAATGCCGTAGCACAATGAGGAAAATAACACAATCTTTTTTTAAACGGTGTTCTTAAACAAGCGTACGTTCGAGAGAAATCACGTGATTGCGCTATCTAACGGACCGACAAAATTGTTCGCGCTTTTTCTCTTCGTGCGATAATTATAATAATGTTAATAATGAGTAATATTATCAAGCGACGCTTTTTCCCCATCGCGTCGTCGAGCAATATAGCAGCAAACTCGTCGTCTCGTTTTCAAACGAGCGGCGCTTTACCGCCACATCATCATCGCTCGATGATCCGTGAAACCGTTGTTCGATACAGCTTCGATGGCGGCCGTTTAGATTCCGCGGCGATTTAGCCGCATTTTACAGACGAGCGGCAAATATGTCACGACGCAACGAGAGAGAGAGAGCGATGACGTCTCTCGTGTCCTCGTCCGCGCGGGGCGATGCGACGACGACGAGGACGACGAGACGATCGATTTCTCCCTCGTTTCGTCGCCTCCGCCGCCGCGTCTGAAGTGCCGGGGGGCGAGTGTTCCACCCTCTCAACTGTTCGGGAGGAGGCTATACGTTTAAACAACGGGAGCGTTGTTCCTCTCTCACGGGCGAGCTTCCACGAGCGTTTAACGAAATTACTTTGAAACGCGAAGAAGTACGCTCCTCGGCTCGCGCTCCTCGGCTCGACGTTGCTCTCCCTCTTCACGGAAACGGTCCTTCCGCCTTCTCTATACATTCCCTTCCCACTTTCCCCCTCCTTCTTCCTCTTCGTCTCCGTTCTTCCTAGCGGTCGTGCGCCCCCGGTCGCCGATCGTTGCCCGGTCGGACGAGCTTTAAGAACGACCCTCTTAAACCCGCTAGAGTTACCCGCCCGCTGATCTCGCGCTCTTACTTTCTTTCATTCCTCGTTGTTCGTTCATGGGAAGGCGCGTTTTCCTTCCCACGTTCCACGTTTCCCACGTAATAAACAAAACTCGTAGCTCACGCTACGTAATTATCAGCGGCGGAGCCGGCGAGAATCCTAACGGACCAGCCACCTACCCGTTCGTCTCTGGGAACGGTAAAAATCTCCTTGAAAGATTTCTTACAGCGAATAATACCCGTAACCGGCAATGTCCTCGGAAATTAGCGCGCGGATAGTACCCGTACGCGGTAATGGCTGGCGTTAAATCCGGAAATACGCTTTTTAAAGACACTCGGTAAACGTTGAAGACTGCAGTCTTCCTCTCTATTTTGATGGAACGAACAAAGCGGGTTCAGATTTTCTCTCGTCGTCCCGGGATTACTTGATATAGAGTGAGTCAGAAGTCGCTCGTTATGAGGAAAATAGTTTAGCTTGAATAATTCATCTTCTTGTAAATGACGCAAATGCATATGCACTGAAACGAACTGTGGTACCACGCGTGACAATCTAAGTTGGTAACGCATAATCTTTTTAATCTTTTAACAAATCTGCAATTTTCCTTTAAATACACTGAAAAAAAGGCTTGGTTATAAAAATCCAGGCTTGGTTAATGTTACCAAGCACCTTGGTGAAATAGTTTCAACTAAACGTATAATAAGTATTACATAATTTAGTTGGCTCAACTAAACAAAATTTGCTCTTTTATAATTATTACAAATGTTTATAATTATTACAAAATGTTTCGTTATTATTATTATAATCGGTAATAATAATCAAATACCTCAAAAAAAGTATTACTAAATGCATCTCACAAGTTTACGAAGAATTTTTTTTCAGTGTATATGTTATGGTATTTATATGCATATTGTTTTATATACTATCTTGCATATCGCCACATTGTATAATTAAATGGTTTTAATTTATTTTCAGTGGACTTTACATACGATACTGCTGTGTACATTTATATTGCGACTGAAATTTACGGCAGAATAATTAAGAATCAGCGTGTATTCTGTGAATAGGAAATATATGTAAAAGGTACTTAAGCAATAACATGATATCGTGTACAATCTTGCGTAAGAAAATCATTTTTGATGAGAACTCATCGCTCATGGCGTCTCGGCCGAGATTAAGCTCGTTTCACGCGAACTTGTTGCGTGTCGCATGCCATAAGAATGACCGGGCGATTGGAATCGCGCCGTGGCGAAAAAAAAGAAGCATTAATCTAAATAAGAATACACAGCCGTGCTGCGTGACCCAGCGAGCTTGCACAGAATAAGATTGATGTCACTTTTTGGCGTCTCGCGACGCGAGCATAATTCTAAATGTTAACGCCGTTCTTCGTGCGGAATACGTGTTGCAAATATACGGTACAAAAAGTATACGGATTGCACTTTTTGCATGTGCAACTTGCGAGCCAATTAATTGCTTAACCGACTCATTATATCCTCCTAATGTTTTATACTTATAATTATTTCACTTAAACACTCTTCTCTCTTTCCTCGACGCGCATCATATTTGTACATTAAACGTTTATCTCGGCCAGCGAAGTTTAGTTCGATAGCATTCTGCAACTGTTTTGAAACAGAATAGCGTTAGCTCAGTTGATACCGACCAAACGGAACTACGGGAACGTCACTCTTCTGATTCTCTCGGCCTCTGCCGAGCACACGCGATCCGATAGAGGACTTTTGACGTCGAGAGGCTCGTAGAAAAGCCGAAATGGCCCCGCGCGAACGGTGTCCGGTCTCCACAGTTCAGACGTGGCGAACCGTAAACCGTGGATGTTTTACTGGAACGATCCGGAACGACGATCCCGGGCGAATAGAGCGAGCGCGAGCGCGAGCCTGCTTGGGGGTCGGCGACCATAAATTCGAGGCTGACCGCACGGAAGGACCGTTCTGCGGCGCCGATATTATTAGTTTACGGGAACAGTGACTAAACTATAGACGGCCACTAAAATAGACGAGGATAGCCGGTCAGGCGCAGGGGGCAGGGGGCGGGGGGCGGGTGGCAGGTGGATGAGGCGAACAGCAGACCGAGGGAGAGGAAGAGAGAGAGAGAGAGGGTTTTAGGGGATGGTGGTTGCCGTACGCGTGGTCTCGGGCACCTAGCACCCCCGGTTGTTTATGCCTCATTAGCCGCAGTAGTTACGTCAGTGCCCTTAACTATCCTACGAATTGAACACCGTGTGCCCGTGTGCCCCTTTGCCAACGCGCGGCCTCGTCTGCGATCTATAACGTATCCGGTATGCATAGCCGTAGCCGCGCCGCAACGACGCGACCGCCGTTGAATATTCGAGCGACCGCGCATAATATTACCGAATCTACGGCTAGCATGCAAAAATGTGCGTTATATTAATGACACGCCGGGTTCCTCCGTGGTACGCGGACTGGTAAGAGTTTCTGACGCAAAACTTTCTGACGAGACGCTCCCGGTCTGTGTACGAACGACTGCCGCTGCGCACTTAAACTTTCAAGACTCCACTGAAAATGCTAATGCCTTCGTATGTTTCGACTCTGCATTTGTAGGATTGAAGGAAAGTCTGGTTCCAGAAGACGGTTTTATCGATTGTCATAGCGGAACGTTGAAACTTGTTGATCGAACGACATCCCCCCTGCGATGCGCAGACTCGATTCCAAAATCAATCGAAATAAATTGCCGGAAAACACAATTTTGCGCGTGGGTCTGTCTAAAGGAATTATTGGAATTATTGGAGAATATCATTTCTGGAGCAAGGATTGCGTACACGTGTTCAATGAATGATAGTACGCAATATTGAGATACGAGTTTCCGTAATAGAAAGCGCACAAATGAGAATGGCGCGGTGGTTTTTTCTCGAGCGATGCAGTGAGAGAGGAGTGCTGAGGTGAACTTTTGCGGAAGTTAGAGGTATATATATATATATCTATATAAATGTGTATGTATATATGATGAAACTTTGCGGAGCGGTTCACATGATGAACCTGCTGAACGCACGGGTGTGTGCGTATCTGCATCGACCTGCTACATGAACACGGACATTTCGCACATTCGCGCGCTACTTTTTTCTCCCTACTGGCTTCAGCGGATTAATAATTCCAGACAACTCTCGAAGTACTATAAAATTCTATCGTGCGCTGAATTGAATTTAACAGATCCTCATTTCCACGTAATTACTAGACCGCGGCAGCCAGATTGAACGTGTCAAAAGATGAGAAGTTCGCTTTATCGATTCCTCTCCCTTTCTCCTCCTCGCGCTTTCTCTCCGCTTCGACGTTACAAAGACTAAATTCCCGGCACTTATTTCACGAATGTCGGGTGACAGGTTGCAAAATAAAAGAACTGAAGAAATCGCGCGGACGGATAAGCCACTTTCCTCTTTTTCCCGAGACTCCGATGTACAATAAAATATCGCGCCGTCCTTAAAGGCAATAACTGACGTGGAATTGTATAAATCCGAGGATATCCGACATATCCTCGGAAAATATTCAGCATATTTCCGTACACCAGCAAGTGGCTCTTGTATATTTCGCTTGCACGCGCGCCTTCCAGCTTCCCCCTGCGTTCTCTTGGCCTGCTTTTACTTTCCACTTTTGTGCGCCGGTCGACGCGTGCGGAGTTATCTGACGTAGCCGAGGCTTAAAGCTTTCGCCGGCAAAGCCTTCGCAATTCGCAATAGACGGCGCGGCGCTTCATACAGCGTCGTTTTCGACTAATGGAGTTTCAGCTTTAGCGCTTATACCAGACCACGTCGAAAACTACGCGTGAATTGTCGCAACGACGAAACGGCGTTCAATTGAAGCGCGACTGATTACATCGTGTGTTCCGTTCGCGCTACGCTCGCGTAGCTTCCGCTTCCCTTTGTCACCGATAGCGTGTAAAAGTTTTAACGTCGCGATCAACGCCTGCATCCACTCGCAATCAACGCTTTCCGAGCGGAATATTAAATATTTCAATTTACAACCGGATATCCCCGTGCAATTCGCCCTCGAGAAATCGCATTTAAATCGAGGACAACGCAAATATCTGCGACTGCCAGAAAGGAATCATTTAAGTTTCATTCTTTACGTGCAAACAATTTCACAGCACGAGAGCGCTCCGCAGAAAGGCAATTTCTATTTCGCGAAATGGCTTTGCGTCGCGATTGTTTTGCATAAAAGTCGCCGAAGACCACAAATAAAAGCCTCTGTCTCATGTACGTACGTCTGTGTTGCGCAAAAATACATTACTTCACCAAGAATTTTGGGAAAGTTTTCTTTTTAAGAAGAGAAAGCTCTCCTAAGTATAACATTTCTTGCTATCAGGCTATATTTGCATATAGCCTTTTGTTAAAAATTTTATAGTTTAACTCTCACTCTTTGTACACAGCACTTTCTATATGCATTTTATATGTACATACGAAGGAAACTTTTTACAGTGTTTGTATTGTATCCGAGGCGTCCGATAAATCGCCGCGTCACCGTGTGCACGGCACTACTTTGTCATTTCGAATTTGAGCAACAAAGTTTCATCGTCGAAAGCAGTAATAGAAACTTTGCGCCGACAGCGGAAGCTTGTACACTGAGAATCCGCAAGTTACCAACATCCGGCGGTGCTATTACGAACGTGCGGTGCATTTACGAATATTGGTGGCCATTATAGAAATAGATATGAAAAAATTGCTAAGTTAACAAGCTCAGCTTCGAATTGCACAAAGTTCATTTTTATCGAAATATAAAACGCATTAAATAAATATAAAATCATCGATGAATAATATGTCATGTTCATATTATTAACAAATCTGAAATCAGATCGTGTTATTAACTATTATGACAACGATACTCGTCGCGCGCCTTCCCAACGCTACTGACATTCATTTTTCCATATCATAATTTTTCGTAATCCATAATGGTAAACGGTGATTATAGTCGTTGTCGTCGAGTACCTAGTAACGACCTAGTCACGATCGTCGTACATACATTTGCATCCGCATTTATCAAGCGCGGAAATCAACGGACGAATCGCGCAAATTGCGATACATTAATTTTTGCGCACTCTCGTTTTGCCACGTTTAGCTGGGTTTATTGCTGACGAGTTCGAAAATTCCGCGGTAGGGAGAAATGGCGGGTCGGACGCGTCCCGGCGAAGAAAAATAACGCGATCCCGCAGCGACGCGGAGACGAGATGGAGGCGTAGACGGGAAAAGAGCCGGTGGGTGTGGATATTTTGTAATTAAACAGGATAGAGTCCGCGAGCCGCGTTGATTCATCGTTTCGCATTATGGCCGAAACGTTTCGCAATTAAACGCCAGTTGCACCGTCGTTACTGCAACGAGACGGTGAAAAAATTAACGGGGGAAAAAGGAGGGAAAAGATATATCGGGAGACTTTTTGCCGACCGCGGCGGACTCCTATGCGCGGCCGCGAATAAAACTGTGATTATGCTCGGCAATGATTGATAATGACTTTACACGGCGCAGAAATGTCGGGATTCATCTGGGACGTGCATATTTATCAGCAGAATGCGTATAAAAATGTTTCGTTTATTTTGAATGTACCGTTTCGATTAAATTTTTTAGAAAGCATATATGTTCGACGTATAATTTAATTTGCCCAGAAAATTTGGGACACGTTTAAAATCAAACGATAAATATAATTCACCGAAACGTGCTTAATGCAGAATATTTGCGCTACCAAACAAAGCGTCATCGCGTGAAAAACAAACATATTTGACCTGAAAATCTGCGCATGAATGTTAAAAAAGTGCGATTATGTAACACATATGGCGTCTGCGTACATGGTGGTAAGTGTAACATACGAGTACGCAATCAAGTCGTTTCTAAGATAATGAGATAGAACATGCAACACCGAGGCAAACATGAAGCAAAGAGGAAAGCGCAAGGATGAAGGCGAAAGAGTATCTAGCAAGATAGTAAAAAATAGATGGAAAAAGTCAAAACGAGGGAGAACCAGTATCCTCCGTATACACATGATAAGCAGTAGAAACGCGGTGAAAAGAAAAGGTGGAAGAACGCGAAAGCAAAGCCACGCTAATGCCAGGAAAAAAGAGAGAGAGAGAGAGAGAAACAGAAAGGGTGCGAAGAGTGGGCGAAGTAAAAAAAGGGAAAGGAAGCAGAAGACGGAAGATTAGCGGCGGAAGGGCGGTAAAAGCGCGGAGAAATAAAGCATCGCGAGAACTCGCGCGTTGCCACTTTCTTAGAAAGTCCTGGTTTTTCCTCCCTCCGCACGCACGCCAGGGAGAGAAAAAGGCAGGAACAATGGTCGCGGGAGTATACAGCGAAAAACGAATTAGTCGGCTATTAGTAAGACGGTCGAGGAAACGTCGTAAAACACCGGCGCGGCCTCGCGTGGAAAGAATTCGAAATTATGGGCGCCGAGGGGCTTGGGAGGAGGGTTATCGCGCAACTTCGGCGAACCTACGGTTTCCCCCTTTGTAACAATAAGCGGCGATTTCCAGTCCGGCGAGTAATGGAGAACGCGGGAGCTCGCTCGAGTGTTTCTTTCCGCATTTCCGGCGGGCACACTTACCGGGGCACAATAAACGTAATCGATGCACACTGATTTAATGGCCGCTCCGTCCGCCGGCCGTTGCTGCGGATTGTAAAACGCCGCGGCTTTTCCACGACGGACCACCCCGCGTTATTCACGCCTTGCTAATCCTTTCCTTCGGACGGCATTTAATTGGACGGTTGTTGCGGAACACGACGCCGGAACGTTCGCGCGCGCGAAGAGAGAATTTTCCCTCGTAAATAAAGAAGACGTATACCGATCCAGCGATTCGTTATTCTCCGGTGATGGGTTACTTGTTACGGCAAGAGAGAACGGTGCATGAATTTTTTTTGGCACGCTCGATATACGTATACGCTGTAGAGTTTGTTGACTCTTCCGTGGTTAAGTAGGTTGCCTGTAAAATATCTCATCAGCCAACATCCTGCAACATCCCTATATATCCTCTAAGATATATATTTCACTCACCAGACGATCGGGACCGCGGTGGCCTCTTTCGCGGACAACCTTGATTTTAACTCTTAACACATTCGCAGCCGCTGACGTAATTTTAAAATCTATGGTAACGTGTAAATTTCTTTAAATTTTAAACAAGCGATTACAAGCATGATATTATAAAGTAATTTCTTTTATTTTCGTTCTTATTTTAATGCCTGCGGTTTAGGTTGCGCGCTAGAATCGCCAGCTGCGAAAGTGTTAATTTATTACCGAGGCACAAAAATACACTCCTGTCCAACGCTCCAAATTGCTATTTAGAACGGGAGAATTAAAATGTACAAGCTCAGAGAGATAATTTTATTTCGGGATAATAAACAAACTAGCAAATAGGCGAATGCGACGTATCGCGGATTACTTTGATGAAAATGAACCGGCGCGGTAATGAGTTTCCGAGAGGTTCGTAGGCGGCGATATTGCTTACAAATATTAACACAGAGGGAAGTTTTCTAATCAATCAATTTCTCACCGATGCCGCATCTGCCGATATCAACCGCGGCACGAAGTTTCTGAAATGAGATTGACACTCCCGCTCATCCTTGCAAACGGAACTCCCGCAGCGATATCATCATGATTTGGTTATTTCTCAATCATAGAAAATCATCGAAGATACAATCAATATTTCTGAGGATTAATGCTATAATGATAAGCAATCGCGGAAACTACTGAAACAACTAACCAGTCAACTGGTGGATCCGAAATCAACGTTTTGTGTCAAAACTGGTGAGAGCGAATAATTTCGTATTATACATGGAAGCTTATTTATAAGGATTTATCAAGTTTAATGCAAATCCGTTGAAAATTGGCAGAGTTATTCATGGTGCACATATATATGAGTCATTACCAATTGTGGCACTTTTTTTCGCTCATATATGAGTCGTTGCCGCAGTGACCTGGTTAAGGAATCGCTGCCGTGAATGATTCGTAAATTAAATCGATTATCGGCTATTTATACGAACCGATATGTTGACTTTATATAAAAGTGCATATCTATATTTAAATTTGAATGAAAATTTTTGGAAATGTCAGCCATTAAGTTAATTGAGATGATCGAAGAAGCGATTTAATTTCAGCACTAGTATACTAGTGGCACTATATTATAGAAACTTTTGATATTACTGTCCATATACCTACAGTCAGTGAATGCGTTTCTTATTATTTTTACCATGGCTAAAATTAGATCGATCATGGCGATATTCCTATGCAAAGTACCTACCCGTCGCATAATCTTACACGAGAAAGGCGGCTTTATTTTGTCTTGCTCGGCCACATATCTGCCCTGGGTCGTAGATCGGACCCAAGCCGTAGAAGGCTGGATTTTGCGGGACGTAAATGTCCGTAAATTCTCAACTTTACTCCCCCTTTAAGGCCTTAATCCGCTTACGTCACCAGCAGACTTTACGCATCACGCAGAATTAACCCACATACGTTTCAACCGAGTATCTTACTTAAGCGCATTCATTTTCTTATCCTATCGGGCGATAATTCTTTCCCGGATTTGTCTTTAAAAGGTTGATTTTAAACGCGGCTTCCATCCGCAAAGTGCTTAATCTTATTCGCGTATCAATTTATACCTTTTTGTAAGATACAGCATCACTCTCTCGTTTCGGGTGATTACGATAATAAAAAAAGCCGTTAAAACAACGTTGAATTTCCGATCGAATTTCCTATCGATATCGTATATACTGCACATCGATATATACGTCGACACATACGACGAGACAACTCGTCACCGAAAGTGTTCTGCCGAGCGAGCGTGTGATGACATCTTGAAGAAGCTCCCCTAAGATCTCCGACAAACGAGAGATCGTCACGAGTATCTGATATCTTCCCGCCACGTCGTTACGGAACGCTTTTAAGGCGGAAGCCTTAGATGAACGAGAAATTGACACGCGATTCCCTCTGCTTAAAACGAACGTCTCCTAGGTAATATTCGACAATAAAGTTACCCGATTTACCAATCGTGTGAAATGGCAATTTAAATTTAGAGTCGCCCTGTCGAAGAATTTCTGAAATGCGATTCGAATTTTTGCCTTTATATCGGGTCTTCGTATCGGGCAACGCAGTTACAAATTGCCAGCGGCATTAGGGGACCGTATTGTTATGCGTAATGACACGCGGTAACGTCGCTTAGGCATACATGAGCGACCTTGTCGTTCGCTACTCGAGACGGGAAGACGTGATAATGGCGCTCTTAGGTGCACGGAGCGACGTCGTATGTCGACGGCGCACTGAATCGGTTGAACGCGTCGACGCGACGCGACGGCGGCGTCTCGGGGAAAGAATTTACCGCTTCCTCCTGTGCGAACCGCGAATAGCAATAGGGCCTCGCGACGTTGTTACGCGTCGGCGACGGATTTTCACGGGAATCATCAATCGTGCGTCGCGGAAATTTTCACGTCGCGCCGCATCGACGAAATTATTTAGCGTCATCTCGATTATTGATGCAAAATGCGCTCGTGAACATCTCCGAAGTTCAGGATTCGGTGTCCCATGAAATACGCAAGTCGCCTTTTCCGTATCGAGGCGATTGAATGAGTGAAGAGGCTTCTATAAATGCGCGAAATACTTCACAAACGAAATCTAGAACTCGCATTCAAAATTCATACGCAACCTTTCAACTGACAGGGATCCGAGAGGAACGCGACTGCCTTTCTACGAAGGGAAGAAATTTGGAACATCTGTCGCGATTAATATGAACGAGCCGTTAATCTGTGATTCTGTTATATACGAATTTCTCGCGTATATAATTAAAATATAATATAATATAAATCCCGTAGAAATTCGACCGCGTAGAAATTGTCGAGCTGCACGAATATTCTGTGCTCCGACATGCTATGACAACGCGCGGCCCATTCAAGATTACGTTGATATATCATCTGATAACGTGACGCATACCTAGGATTACAGCGGGACATTCCGTTCCCAGACGAAAAACTGATCAGCTCAGGCGTGCTTCGTCGTACTCCGAGTAGTAATCCAGCTTACATACGGCGTCGCCAACGTTTGCGGTGGCAATTTCGCAAATGCGCGCTCCTCGCAGTCATGTACGCGGCTTAGTAGAGGAGGATAGGGAAAACCTTGGCGGAGAGGAGTAGTCTGCGGAGAGGTCGGACCGGATAAAACCGTATATCGGGAGTGGAGCGCATCAGCTTAGCTACGGGCGAAGAATGCGACGGTCCTGGCGCGCGCGGAAAGGTCAAATCCGCAGCGACACTACGTCCCCGGATACCGATATAGTGAGCGTCAGCATCGCTCCTTAACTCGACATTAAGGAGCGAGGACGTAATCTGCCGTGTATCCAGACCGCGGAAAATCTCGTCGTTCAGACGTAATCCTGCGGGGCAAATATTCCCGCTTAATTTCTCCAGCGTGGGGAAAGGGAAGGGAACGTTGTCGGATCTGCGAACTGGCGGATTTAGAGACGTCATCATCTCCACGGGGCTGTGGACGCATTAAATATTTATCCGTCGCGAATGTAGCGCGTTTATCTCGAGCCCGGTGGCAACCCGACGCGATTTCCAGGGAGAAAAACGCTCGACCGCTCCGCAGGATCTTTTCCGCAGGGGGTGGATAGCGGTAGGGTCGGGTCTCGCCGGGAACGTACGAGCTACCTCGTCCCCGAGGAGCGTCGCCCGCGGAAAACGGTGCGTCAGCTCCGTGGATTCGTTGGCTTTACGAGGCGCCGTAGCCGCCGAGTGTGTTTGCTCGTCGAAATCCGGCAGGACGCCCGGTTTACGGGTGACGTAAACGGGACCCCCGCCAGCGCAAACCGGCCGCCACGACGGTGGTTTATGGTCTGGTTATTCGGTTGACGGCATCCTCGCCACTTTGCAGGATTCGCGCGAAACGGAGTCTCACAGAGAGAGAAAGAGGGAGAGAGAAACAGGCAGACAAACAGAGAGAGGGAGAGAGAGAGAGAGAGAGGGCAAGAGACAGACGCATAATAAGGTTTGTCCTCTCTGACCTCCGGAGGTCGGGAATGAGTTGTAACCTCATCCCCGAGCTCTCTCGACTCTCACGAAAACGAGGTGATCTCTCGGCGATGAACTGTGCACCCGTATGTCACATTGATTTCCTGAAATACAGCTCCCGTCCTCGCCGCGCGTCTCTTCCTACCGCATGCCTTTGACGATAGGAAATTCTTCCCCTCCGGAATATAACGCGACCGCAGCTCGACCGCAGACACGCTCCTAAATGATTTAGGGCCCGAGGACGTTCGGCTCATAGAATGAAAACGATTTCTTGTCAGCGACGTATGCTCGCGCATCGCGTTCTCGTATTTGTAAAGAGAGCGTGTAATAAAACTCTCCATTTCGCGAAGTCGAAATTGCAGTAATGCAATATACACGTACCGCACTGTAAAAAAAGTATGTAAAATTACAGGAGCAAGTGTAAAAATTATATGTAAATAAGTGTAAAAGTCACATTATTTATAACGGAAACGTAACAAAATCATGTATTTTTACAACAATTATTATTGTGAAAATACGTGATTTTGTAAGTTTCCATCATAAATAGTGAAGTAATATTACATCTTTTTTTTACAGTGCGTGGCTCGCGCATCTCGACATTTTGAAGTCTATCTCGCGATGAAAGCGGTCGGTGGCCATAATTACGTTGAAATATAAAGCAGAATCCAATGAAACACTCGCATCTTAATTAACCGGTCACTTTGTAAAGTAAAACTTTGTGCATTGAAAACGTACTGCCTCTCTAGCAAATATTAAGTACATAGCGATGGTTGAAATGTAACGAGCACTTCCTATGCTTCAATATGTAATTATTTTTCCTCATTTCTCCGACTTCATAGAGTATATTCAGGTTATACCAGAATGTAAAGATATGATTAAAAGTATAAGTAGCAATAAAAATTTGATAAAAATAAAAATGCGCTTTTCTTAATTATCGCGTATTAAAAGTTGACGAAAATGAAATAATAGAAAACCTCACAGTGTTTCCTTCAAAAATATCCGCGGGAAAGCGATTTAATAGCGATTCAATCCACTCTATATTATGGCTGTTATATCCGCAATATTGATTCACAGCGCAATATCAATATGCGAAACGAAATTTCAACATTTCTTGCAAACTCGATGTGAGCCATTATAAATATACTGCAAGATCGAAAATATAGGAAAAAGGGAGACTCTCTTATTCGCGAATCATAAAAATCGCGCGCGTTAACTTCGCGGCACATTAGTCGAACGGAGGGAGGTATTATAAAGGAAGCTATAGATAGCAATAGGTAAACGCATACGCGTAAAGAAACAATCTTTCTCAAAAGCGTATAATCTTACTTGCCCTGCGAGGAAACCAAGACGTTCGACGCTGCGGAAAAATATCATTCTCCATCTAGCTAAACACACTCAATTTATAACTCTGCAAACAGGAACAAGCGTCCGTGAAACGAGTACGCTGAAACATGGCAGCAAATACTGGAAACTGCTCGAAACTTTGGGAACTTTCCTCCTTTGCTTCCTTAACGCAGGATTCTACTTCGCATCTTTGTCGAGTATCTTTGTCTCGTGAGCGAAGCTAGAATACCGACGACGCAACATTGCTCTCGAGCGAAGAAATTACTTGAGAGAGAGAGAGAGAGAGAGAGAGAGAGAGAGAGAGAGAGAGAGAGAGAGCTTTACAGGTTGATGTTGAACTTTGCGACGCGATTAAAGATCAGGATAATAGTATGAATTGATATGACAGCGTTTTACTTTTCGAACCGCGTTGCGTTGCCACCAGATTTTAATAAAGCTTAGCGCTACTTGCTAATCACTTTGTCCTTGTTTCTAAGCTTTACGTCAACTGAATTTGCTTCGAAAATTGTACGATGTTGTTTGCAAAATTATACAAGTTTATTTACCGTTAAAATTCGAAAAAGTCAAAGAAGCGCAGAAAAATCGAATAACGCTGGGTATACCAATTAGCGTACCTTTCTTGCAAAATGTATGAAAGCAACGGCGCATGCTGCAATTGACTGTAGTTTCCGTGTAAAATGTAATTTTCGATCGAGACTCCACCTCTATGTAGCACTCGGTGCTTTGAAGCAACGGGCATTGCGGAGATTCAACTTTGGCGCAACCCAAAGCACAATTCCGGCCCGCTCTTCTTGACGCATCAAAACAGAAACTGCGGCTATCCCTTGCCCCGACGTTTCGGAAGCATCTAGCAACTTCCAACCACCGCCGTGCACATGCAGCTCGCTTAAAGGACCGAACAATTCCGTGCTATCTCCCGCAGTCGACATTCGAGTTTCAAGTCAGTGCCAGACCTGGCAAGATAAGCAAAATTTACGAAACTTACGTAACGGGGCAGTAAGATTAACGGTAAGATGTTGCGATACTCGGCACTACGTGATCAAGAATTCGATTCAAATTCAAGAAATGTTTAATGGACACGTGGATTAAAATGTTATTATTTTGACGAAGTTGAGAATTAGTGTATGCTTGATTTTTTTTCCTATACTGTAGATCTGTGTTAAATAATTATGAACAATTATCTTATAATTAATGACATCAAACTTACGAAAAATATAATAGTTCATCTAATGGATGATGAGCCACACCCAAGGTTACTCGCAGCAATTTCATTATAACAGTAAACCATCTCATCTAGCGATTCCTTTGAGAGATGTTAGCTTCTATTAGCCTCGCAGGTCGTACCTTAACGAGGCGAGGACTCGAAGAAAGAAAGTACGAAAAAGAGAAGAAATTGTAGAATGAACGAGAAAAAGGCAGCTGCTTAATCAATATTTCATGTCAGCGGCGTTTTAACGAGTTTTAAATTTATAAAGCGCGCATTTAAAAAAAAATTAAATAATTATTTTTGCAATAGAAAGGAGCATTCCTGCGCTATAAACGAAATATATAAATTCCTTATTTTAAAAGGAATTTACTTCTGAACATCCAAGATATCGAGCTTGATTTCAAAGTTTCATATTTTAATCTCAAGGTTTAATCACTAAGATGTTATTTTCTACAGTGATTTAAAAACTTCTCTGCTAAAATGGGAAAAAGTAATTCGAGACAATGTTAACAACCGTCAATTCGCAGTTTCAGAAGGTAATAACGAAAACAAATTATTATTCAAGCTGAAAGTAAAGCCGTAAGAATTTTTAGCGCGTATACAAAGGCAATGTGAGACGTAACGATAATCATTCGAACGACGAGGGACTTTCTGGATGATGATCGGATACGATCAAGCTTTTTTTCTACGACGAAATCCTGGCGAGTCATACAATCGGAAGAACTCATAGTTCGTGTTCATAGAAACGTGCTCGACACGATCGCCCAGCTATTGTCCGGCTCAACTTACGTGTGAACACGGTATCTGACTGGGACAAAATCTATCCTTCGTATCTTTATCAACTGACTGATCGGGCTGACCTGATTGCGACACCATCTTCCTTGTACGTGACGTCACACGAACATATTCTCAGTAGCCCACGTCCGTCTCGCAAAAGTCGACCATCGTCGAAATCAACTAACCGCTCCCTCGATTTGAAGACGAGTTTCGTGCATTTAGGAGATGGAGCAACTTTCTGTTGGAAAATCTGTCGTGGAATCCTTCAAGCGAGTAGCGCTTGTACATGGAGGCGAATTTACAAATTACGATCAATCGCGCAAAGATTCCATTTTATCGCGAGATAATCAATTCTATTAAAATAAATTTTGTCGAGATTATTTTACGTTCAATCTCTCGCGTCGACGATAAAAAACTATTTAAAATTTTTCTCACAAAATCTATAGAAATAATTTAATCTTATAAGATCGCATTAATTTTCTCTTTAAATTCGTATTACTTTCACAGATTTCATGACGAAAATTCTAAATAGGGCTTTTAGGGCTTGTCGTGAACATTTATATTTTTCTTTTGACAAAAATATCAAAATGACTGGATACACGGTCTCATTCCAATATTGTTATTCATACGAATTTATCTCAAAGAACTATCTATATTCTTCGCACCAAGCCCTTTTGTTAATATTTCGTTTTCTAATATGATTTGACGTGATAAAGAAAATGAGATTCTTGCACGAATAAAACTAAAGTTTACCTCTGCGCACAGTCATATTTTTTACGGTCCGATCATTCAGCGAATCTTGCCTTTTCGTGAAACATGAACGAGATGTCCAGCCCCGAGCAGGACCCACTAGGAGCGGACGTGCCTCGCCGTAATTCAAGTGGATAAGAGGAAAGGTGGTCCCAACGTGCCCCGAGCTCCAAAGTCCACAAGGGCTCGGGTACACAGAGGATGCGAATGAGAAAGCCGTGTAAAAAGGATCCGGGGGATTAAGACGACAGGAGCCGCGATGGGGGATGGCCGGCCATGAACGTGATTCGTGCCCGAGTCCACGGCGCGAGTATATTTCTTGCAAGGACCACGGGGCTACTTAACCCCGTCAGGATCGATCCCACCTTCTTGGGACGAACTGTATGCCGGACGTGACGTCTGTTGCGCGAGGCCACTTTCACTATAGGACCGATATCCGACCGCCGCGCCGGTACCCTCTAATTCCAAGAAACGAGACCCTGTCGTGTGACACAGAAATCCAAAGTGCCAATTTACCTTCCGGCAAGTAAATTCGCACACAGGCCGCGTCACAAATCGCGTTTTTACTTCACAGTGATACTCGCAGATTTTCAAATATCGATTATGTTATAGGAAAAACCGCATAAATCAACTTGCTTCGTATTATTGCAGTTGCGGGACGCGATAATTCGTGATTCGATAATTGACAATTGATTTCGACAGGAACCTAACTTTGTTCTTCGCTCGAAGTGATAAATGACAAAGCGGGGCAATTGTTACCGTCAATTTGATAGTGCCTTTATCTGTAATCACTGGTGTCATTAAGTCCGCGCGATAAACGCTTCATCGAAACGCACATCTCGATGATCGCGGCAAGGGCTTCGAAATCGGCTCCAATGAGCGCGAGCCGATAAGCCGACTCGTTCGCTTGACCAGCGCGCGGCACCGACGAGAGGCGGAGAGAGAAAATGGGGAGAAAGCGAGGGTGGAATAGCTGCCGGCAATTATAACGTTGTACAGGGCCGAGCAGTAAATAATGGGTTCTGGGCTTGTCCGGTATTCAGCCAGAGCGTCAATCACCCTCAATCAGTTAGCGGGCCGGCTACGACCTAAATCAGAGGGTGCGAGGGGGATAGCCGAATGAGAACGCGGGCGGGAGATCGAGATAGAAAGGATAACGCAGAGGGCAACGGAGAGCCCCAAATCGCAGCCGGTGAGTGTCAGCTGATAGAGTAGGAATGACGAAGATGGAACGGGGGGAGGAGACGGGGGGGGGGGAAATATGACTGAGGAGCAGGAGATGAAGTATATTGGTTGCAATCCGACAAGGTTTATATGTGGGATGTTCCGTAATTGGTGATATAACCAGAAATATATATATATATATATATATATATATAATGATATTACATAGAAAAATAAGTCGGAAAATAACGCCGAATCATTTTTTTCCGCGACGTACATTGTTCGCGAGAAAATCGATGTTGAAAATTGGAAGATTGATTACGTTCTTTCTCCTTGCTCGCTTTGAATAAACTCGAACGAATGTCGAACTTGAATTAAACGATAAGCTTAATCGATAAACTTCCACGATAATCTAATAACGCTTAAAGTTCTCTACGGACACGAAGAGGCAGGTTGTTATATCAACTTTCTTCAAAAATGGCAGATCGTAACTCGAGCCAGATTGCATTAAATGCATGAGAGAGCAGCCCGGCTTTTTAAGGTGACTTTACGCGTTGGAGTTGATCTCGCCGTCTCCGTCTCATTGGCAGACGTCCGCGTATTGTAGGACGCGCGATAAGGTCACCTCCGGTGATCGAGGACGCCGAGATTGAACTTTCGCTCGCGCTGCACTGGACTACAAGTTATCATTGGAATCGCCTGTAACGTATCGAATCATATTGAACCGTCTGCCCCGGCCAACTGGCGCACAATTGGTCCGCGAGGGGATTGGTTTATCATCTCGTCGACAATCGGGAAAGTTGGAACGTCAATCGGCAAAGTGCAAGCATAGGCACCGCGATACAACAGTAGTTGTTATCGGTTGCGCAGACTCGATTTCAGGGGCGGGCGGGGAGAGAGGTTGGCCGGCACATCGATGTACATTGGGCAGAAACTGTCTTTCGGAATTGACAGCGGCGAAATTCGCTTCCAAAACGGCGTGTTTCCGCCGCTGAAAATCAACTCCGATACGCGCGCACGGCGAAATTAATTCATCGTCCGTTCGTAGCGACGTGATTCACCGCCGTGAATGGGCTTGGGGCGCCAATTTGGCTAATAGCGTAAAACGAACGATTCGCCGATTGTGAACTTTTCATTGTTGTTCATATAATCGCGTGAATGTTTCAGCGATGGCAATCCCGTTTATCTGCGGAATCAGGAACTATCGAACACCCGTTGCATCCGACATAAGATAAATAGACGCTCGCGCTGACCACCTCAGGTGGAACCTACTTTCCGGACCCAGTTTCTTGATTCTCGCCAAGGCGGTGCGGATAATTAGAGCCGAATCGACACTGAATCCGACGAACATCCGATTCCTTTCAACCCGCATTATTGATTTCCGTTACCCCGTTCTCCCCGATTACGTTTCGCTTGTTCCGTTTTTATCGCGCGACTGGATCAAATAATCTTTTCTATTTTTGCTTCCGTTCCTCCGCTTTTGTTGCCGGCGCAAAAGTGCGACCGCCGTTTTTACATTTGCATGTAAATAAAGGCATGCGATACGCGCGAATCCAGGTCCACGCTCGCGTGTGAGTCGCGCGCGACGACATTTGACTACACGTCTTCTTCGTTATATGGCGCGCGAGAGATAATCCTTTTAATCCTTTAAACCGAAGGGGCAACTCCCCGTTCCGCGGCGCACGCGACAATGTGACACGCGTGCGGTGAGCGCGCCTCTTTTGTACGGCCCAATAAGTTTTTTTTTCCCCCTCCTGCCGTTCTCTCACGGGTGTTTCGTGCCGTTTCTGGATCTACTTTGTGCAATAAATTTTCACGGTTTATACAAAATGTCACGCGCGCACGTTTTGACGTAAAGTGCGAGGGCGAGGCAACGCGACTTCCTCTCATAAATGCAGTCGTGCGCCGTGCACTCCGTAATTCTATAAATCACCTTTGCTATAATAGGATGAAATTCAATGAGCGCTGATAGGACGTAATTGTGTTTCGCCGCTCATCGGGGATGCGCATACACGGGGACCGGAGTGTTCCAGTTATCGCGGCTCAGACGACGTTCCAGTTGTGCCGCTATTGGACGCAACGGCTAACATACGTACTCCCATTTCGAGAGGAAACACACGCACTTTTGTTACATTGTCATCCCTCGTGTAACCTCTCTCCGACGTTCATCGATCGGATACATCGGGATACGAGAAGGCGAGGCGTATATATAAAGGCGTTTTATAGACACCAAGCATATAGCCGACTGTCACATTCGCGCGCGGTGTCATCGCTAACGGCGCGAACGGCACTCGTTCTCTTTTTTTCTCTCTCTCTCTCTCGTAACGACGCCTTCGCGAACGATAATTTGCAATCGTCATAAACAATGGTGCCCCCCCCTCCCCTCCCCCGCCCGGTATTTCGCTCGTCGCACCCTCGTTATTACTACCATTGCTATTATCATTATTATTATTATAATTACACATATAATTAATCATCAATTTGGAATAATGAGTGCCGCGGTATGACGTTACGGCATTACGGCTACGTTACAATGGCCGCCGCGTCACCGTGTAACGCCGTGTTTTTGTGACGTGCATGTAATTACGCTTTCATCCCGCGTTTAGCGACAGCAAATTTAATCCGACCGGGTATTCATGGCGACCGTGCGAAGCTTCGGCGCGAAGAAATGACGCGGAAGGTGAAATTCGAGCGCGCGGCGGCTGTAACGCAGATCGGATTGGAGGAACGCAATTTAAGTGAATTGGCCTCTGCTACCCAACCCCCCCCTACCCCGCCCTCCCGTCCTCACGCTTTCGCGTGCAAACAGGTCCTGATATACTAACACGACTTTCCACTATATGTCCCTGCCTAGCAAGTAATTTCGGTCGTTCAGACCTACGACGGGACTTGAAGACTTTCAAAGGACGTTGCTCGAATAAAACGAAAGGAGAGAAGGCGATGAGGGAGAGATGGAGGAGGAGGGATAAAGATTAGAGATGTTTTCGGAACAATTTATCGTATGCTCATTACTTAACGTTGATCAAAGATCGTCGCCATGTCGGAGGAGACTTCGCAAACAAAGGTAATTATAGTACCCGTCGCGAACTTTAACTCGTAGTAACATTCAGTTACTGGAATGTACACGTTCCGCGATACATGTAGGCGGATTTATTTAGCTGAAACGCGCGATGAGGTAGTGCGCGAGGGAAGAAAATTAAAGGAAACACCGCTGACGATCACGGTCTCTTTTTCCGAGGACCGGAGGAGAAAGGGGGATGTTCAACGTATTCCGTGAGAAATTACGAAAAATAATCTCCAAAAATTATCATGAGAATGGCTCCGTGGTTACGCACGGAGATCCAGCCAAACAACAATGCCGTCTGGTCCTATCTGCATAACAATGTTTAGCCGTGAAAACAAAGCACCACGACGTGCCAGGAAACGCCGTTAAAAAAGTGATGTATTAACGCGCCCATGGTTTTCGACGAGGTCGTCGAATTTAAACGCGAGGCCGCTGTTAATTGCTCGGGGGCCTCTAACAGAAGTCTGGCCTTTGCAATGCATGCTACCTTGGAGTAAAATATAAATATCGCACGTTATTTATTTTGTTGCAAGGCAATAAACACGGCTGAGCCGTCACCGTTGCGAAGCGTCGTCTTGAAAAACATCGCGCTGAAGGTAGTAGAAATTTTTCAATTAAGATTTCAGAACTGCGGAGTTAATGCTATGCATATTTAGACTCGCTTCAAAGTGGTCTGCTGTACGCCCTGCAGGCTCGATAATTCCGGCCGAAAACCTAGGGAGCCCGAAAAAGCGCCGACGCGACGGGGCTGCACGAAAGTGCGTGATGCACTCTCACCGTGGCGTGCTCACGAGTAGTAACCCTAAATATTAACACGGGACTTATGCGGGCGAATTGCGCCGCATTACCATCGCCGCTGTGCGCCTGTACGGCTATTACCGCAGAAATATTGAATTTCGTTATCGACCCGGAATTATCGGGGCCGGCCTCGCCGCTAAGGACAAGCATTACCGGGGCCATAAAAGAGTACCGGGAACTTTTCAAAGGTCCGGCGGTCGGGGCTTGCGCGCACACGTCGGCGATTGTTGCGGATGGATTTCGAGCGAGATGAAAAGCGAGCAAGACACGAGGCTCAGAGGCCGCCGCGCCGGCGTTATGCATTATACGCGCGCGGCCGTGGAGCCAAAAGAATTTTAGGACTCGATGCGACACAGGCACGAAACGCGAACGCTTTCCCTCCGAGCGCGATTATTTCGTCGCTGCTCGTATAATCCAGCGTAATGCACTCTCGGCCTCATCTCACGACGATCGCGGCAAAACCCCGGGCAGAAATTGCCCGATTAGAATGGTCACGCGAATGCGAGGAAAGGCCGCGATTAAACGTTTTCGTTAAGTATCGCCTCGGCAAGACGAATTCGCGTAGGTACTCGCTACAGGTTTAATTTTGCACTCGCGTGCAAAGGGAGAACGGAACGGAGAGCACCGAAGGGTATGTCCTTTGAGCGGCGTCGACGAAGGCGCGTAACATGAGAAACAAGGGTATGTCCTTTGAGCGGCGTCGACGAAGGCGCGTAACATGAGAAACAATCTCCCGACGGGATTTCCCGACCGCGGAATAATCGCTCTTATCGACGCGCGTGTCAAAGGCGCGATCGCATATTTCTCGAGTATCGTCGAGGTCCTTCCCGGGGCCTCGTCTCCTTTGATTCGTCCTGAAGGCGGAGAAGGCGCGCGCGTACCGAGTTTACGAACTTTTCCTCGCCCGGGTTCGCTCCAAGATGGGACGATTTTTCACTCGCGAGAGCAGAGGTGCCGACGTGGAAACGTCGGCTATATTGATGATAGCGCGGTTCGATTTCAGGCTCCGATAAACCCCTGAAGAAAATCAAGCGACTAATTGTATGGAATGAAATCTCGCGCGTTTGAAAATACGTTCCACATGTTTGCCGCGAATAACGCGTTATTACCGGAATGAATTGCGGAAACAATTCGCACGTCGGAACAAGCGCGCCGGCAAATCCTATCGCGAGTATTTATGACGAAAGCCTCATGATTTCATCACGCGGTAATCGCACCGGAAAACGCGATAGCCAAACAAAGTGCATTTTCCGCGTTTGTAATATTGTTTCTATCACTCAAATTCATCAAAAGTGGTTACAGTCGTTAACCTCTCGCCAGTACTGTCAGAGGAAAATAAATTCTATGATGAATTGACGCGTAACAATTGTGCGAAAATTTCACTCTCTTGTCAAACTGTTGTCATTCAGATATTTTTAAACTAATTGCCGATAATTTAAATCTTCTTCACTTCTCATAACCCAATATATCCGCCTTTTATTCATAGTTCTCTAAACGGCTTTTTTATAAATATAACGAAAGCGATAGGCGGTAGATTAACAAAAGTGATCCGCTTGTAAACACAGATTATTGCATAAAACATTTGTTTGGCCTGAGTTTCTAAAAGTGCTTGGACTCAGACATAACAAAATGATTTAAAGATGTATCGGAGGTACAATCTTAGACAAAAGTGCATGAAATTTGAAAAACTTGAATATCTACGCCTTACACATAATAAATCTAGATGTAACGAACTCGAACGATAGTTGGAGTCTTATTTTTACTCCTAGAAAGGTATTTCCAGCATTATTTGCAGTTTTTTCATTTATGAGCTTAAACTTTTGACAGTGAAAATGCCAATTTTCTCAAGTTGTAATTCATTTCTTTAAAACGGTGTAGTGAAAACAATTGAAACTTGGCAGATATTTTTATCTATCCGTATATTAGATGTACAAAAAAATGAAAAACATTTGTACTATTTCTTCAACATTTTTCAGTTGTTTTATCCGTCAAGATCGTCTCTTTCCATAAGAGAGAGAGAGAGAGAGAGAGAGAATGAAAATTAAAATCGTTATAACTCAGCAACCGCGTTTAGTGGATTCGTTAAAAAATTTTTGCAGCCCATCAGGAAGACTAAAAGAACAATCTCACAAATTTTTATTGACTTCGTACTATTTTGAAGATAGGTCCAATACATCCTTAATGTGTTTACTAGCATTTTCTCGATAAATAAGGATCCTTATCTCCCATTCGCCCCATTGCGCCATTTATAACATACTTAATCTTTACGCGCGCAGCCTGACTTCCAACTGTCGTGCGATAATCCGAATTGCACGCAGCAATAACGAAATCGTTTTACGGACACGATGTTAATGCTCCATTTCCATTAATGATTTATCGCGAGGGGAGTCCGAGCGCGAAAGGAGGAAATGCGGAACAAAGTGACGCGGGTCAGCGTATACGGCGATCGCGGCCGGCAGTAGTAGTACGTCACGATAGCGTCAGCCGCGACTACCTGAACCAGATATGTCTGACTGCGTGTCGTTATTTCTACTAAAATTCGAGCGGGTCGAGGGCCGCGTCGAACCGGAGTACGTGCGCGCTTACATGTACATCGTATACACAAAACCGAAAATATTCGACGAAACCGAGGCCTGGCGACGAGAGGCATTGTCGGCGACAGCCGGCGGAAAACACAAATAGCGATTGTTGAGGCGCGCGAGTTTAGCGCACACCAACCCGTTCTCCACCGTTACCCCCGGACTGCCCGAGGAAACGCGCCTCATGTCTCCCAACGAACACCGGCGATTACGTTGCAGAAAACACATCGCACGAGAACAATCCGCGGTGACTTCGGCGGGGACGACGCGCCTCTGAATTTTAAATGTAACCTCCGGAAATTGCGTCCGTAATCTCGTTTTCCGTTCTTCCTTTTTATTTTTTTTATCATTTTGTTTTTTTTTGTTGCACCGACCGAATAAAGCCAAAATTTTATTACTCTATATTGTAAATATTACTTTTTGCGGACCGAGCACTTTTCGCCTCTCTCACAAAGCGGCGGGCCGGAGCGAAAACGCGCCTCTTTGACTTGTGAAATTGGTATAAATGCACAGCCATGCATAGTGAAATATGCGTATGCGTCGACATCGCAAATATTGTTATGTCGAGATGAACGCGCGTAATATTATTGACAGCCGGCGCACGTCGGTAAGATAATACGCGACCGTTTGCTTTCAAAACGTGTGAGAAGACTAACAATAAGGATAACTCTCGTCAAAATAACAAACTTAATTCTGGCTGCGCAAACACGCAACGTGATCCCTCCGGAGAGTTCAGCGCACGGCGGTGATGCGGTCGAGAAATTTTTATAATCTCCGTTAATCCGTGTCGTGACTCTCGGCCGAAGTTGTTGAAAGAGGGCGAAGGAAGTGCAGCGCGCGGTCGTGTTTATTAAAAGTAATATAGAATTTTTCGCAGGAGTTTTCGCACTTACTGGTACTCCCTCGGGTGTCTTACGTCGTGCGGGATACAAGGCAAAGAATTCTCCCGTCCTCCTGTTGAACGAAGCCGCCACGTAGCTCTGTGATTCCATCTAAGGGCAACAATTAATTAATTAATTGTAAACACAATTAGGCTGACCAGACGTACTCTTTCGAAGGGTACATGCACTCTCTTTGAATCATAAAAAAGAGTACAGATACTTTTGACCTTTTTTTACTTTTTCCGTGAAAACGTACTCTTTGTACTCTTTTTCTGTTATGATAAAATTCGAGTCAGTTGTGCGATTTCGAGCCCATGCCCATAAGCGTTTTTCCCCCCTCCACTTATGCACACAGAGACGGTTCATAATGAGACGGTTATCATTATAACATTTATGCGAGTTGCATTTTTGGGTTTTTTAGTTTATTAAATGTTTTTAGTTATAAAGCAATAATAAATATAGGTAAATAATTTTCTTTTGTGAGATTATCAATATTTATGGCATTAATAAAAATTGTTAATAACAGTTATATAATTTTGTGTAAAATTTTAATTCAGACCCCTCCCTCTCGCTTAACTGATGTACTTTTTTTCTGGTCGAGCGATCTGGTCACCGTAAACACAACGCATGATGATTTACGAAGAAAGAGGAGGGAAGGGAGGGAAGAGTTTTATCTTGCGTGAAGGAATGATTTCTGGTCCATTTCTTCCAACCATCTCGCGAGCGTTTCGGTACCGTTCAACTTTTCCGGGGCGAGCACTGATCCCGCTCGCGTTATCGCGACGTTTAAATCGTCGCCGAGTCGCGCCGCGCCGCTGCGATTCCGCGAGCGATACCAGCCGAGCTTTTCTCGCCTAACTTCAACGCGATCTCGCGACGTTCGTCGTTCCCCGCTCTCCCGCTGTCGATCGGTCTCGCCCGGCCCGTGCTCTAAAGTCCTTCTCTCGACAACGGGAATCGATTACGTCGGCCGGCGCTGTTATCCCGACGAGGCGAGAATTCGAATCTCACGGAGTCTCGTCCGCGCACGGTGACAATGGCGTTACCGAATGTCCGTCGCCTTACAAGGTTCGTCTACAATACGCGGAGTAAGCATGGCGTAAGGGCCATAACACAGAAAAACGTAAGCAGTAAGACCTAAACAATAAGCGAATCGACCAATCATAATCGAGAATTGTCGAAAACATAAGACTACCATTTTTAAATTCTCTGATTGGCCGATTTCGCTTACTGCTCAAGTCTTACTGCTTACGTTTTTCTATGTGCTATAGCTCTAATTGTAAGAAGTATGAATAGAAGAAAGGAGTAATGCGGGGTCTACAATGTGAGTCTCAGATGGTCTCAGAGTCGTAAGTCGTAAGAAATTGACCAATCTCAGTCAATTATTCTTCTCAGATTCGATTGTGATTGGTCAATTTCTTACGACTTACGACTCTGAGACCATCTGAGACTCGCATTGTAGACCCAGCATAAGAGGAATAAGGATTAATTTTTTAATTATTTGTAGCAAACATTTGACCGACTGCACTCTGATTGGCCGTAAACGTAAGAGCTGAAGTTGGTACATACGATTTACGAAACTTCGATACATCACTACATACTACTACATCAATATCGCACGCACACATGCGAAAAATAGTAGAGTAGGGTGCCATTTTTTTTCTAGGCTTTCAATCTCAGTTCCTAAAGCTCAGTGTTATTTGTTCATGTAATCCGAAGTGCGCGACGGTCTCATTTTGTACCTACAAATCGTAGAACTTTTATATCAAGCAAACATTAATGTCAGGTGACATAACCTCGAGCCGAAAGAGAGTGACACCAAATGTAATTTTTTAACTTTTTTTCGATTTCATCATGAAATCGACCGTCGCGCAGTTCCTTAGTGTGCGTACTTTAATTGGAGACCAAATAATTGCACTTCTGTCCAGCTAATTCGGAATGGCACCCTAACCTGCAAATGTCGGTAATTCTCATCACTCCAGGATCCCTTTCAAGTGTTTCGCGGTCGCGGTCGCGGTATGCGATGCGAAGTCGCTCGCGCGTATTTTGTGTTTTTTCGCGGTTTCATTCTGCGGTTCGCTCGCGGCTGCGGCAGAGACCTGGAGGCGGTGCGAGCGGTACATACACATTTTATTCGATTGTTATTTACCTTTGCGCGCGCGGCGCGTCGTTTTGTATGATCCGCAGTTGAAGCGGGGAAACATCGGCGCGCGGGAGATGCGCGAAATATGACGGTTCGACTACGTCTAAGGATCCTCGAATAGGGGATCGGACAATCCTTCGGATACGCCGCCATTTGAGGATCAGAAGCAGCCGCCGCGCGATTGCAACAATCGTGGAAATGCAAGAGGCGGTTAGTTTGGTCAGAAAAAATTCTTTGTCCCTACTCGGCGACTCTTCTGACGCAACTAAAAAACTTTTCTCTTCGATCTCTTTAAATTTTTTGGAGTGAATTGAGTGAAAATTCACTCTAAGCGAGTGAAAATACTGCCACTCAAATTTCAAAGTGGCAGTATTTTCACTCTTTGGAGTGAGATTTCACTCCAAGAAATTTAGAGAGATTACACGTTGAAAATGTCAAAGCTGTCAAAAGCTTGGCGCACACTTTTCAAAGCACGGAAGTGTCCCTCGTCCAATCCGCAGCCTGTTGACGCATTGTCCGATCCTTTATTAGAGGATCCCTACGTCTAACTAGCCTTGTTCACGTTACTTGCACTCGCTAATATTTTCCGCACTTGAAGCGAGATAAACGTACCTGCGGACGTTGAAGAAAAAAAGAACAAGAAGTACAAGTGCGGGAAGTGCAAGCGACGCGAACAAATCTACTGTCGTAAGTGCGAATCGAGATAAATCTCACCCGCGATGAAATGTCCCCCCCCCCTCTCCCAACGTTTCGTCTCATCTGACTTGCGCGCTGCGGTCAATTAGCTGTTGTCTTTAAATAGCTCCTACACGACGAAAATTATTGTACAATTGGTCGCTTAATGATTGTATCGAAAATTGCGCCGATATATTGGAGAAATAAAGCCGAGATTGATTTCTAACTTTACAGTTCAATACACAGTGCCGTTAGAACACGGTAATATTTTGCAATATTAATTTAATTTGGCTGTTACTGCTAAAGAATATCTCTTGACGATTTCCATCGCAAACGCGACATAAATTGTATTAGCAATAAATGATGTTTTGTTGTACTCATTTCATGAACTTTATATGCACGTAATTCAACCGTTATATTCTTCACCTTATCAGTAATATGTGTGAAATATTGCACCGTGTGATATATTTACACGGAAAAAAAAATTTGTTAACTTGACTAAATTTTTCAACTACATAAAATTTTTCTTCAGTTCAAGTATTTATTTATTTAAGTTAAATTTATAAATATTTGAAAAGTAAAGTTCAAATATATTATATGTTTAAGTTAAATAAATAAATGTTTAAGTTAAATAAATAAATACTTGAACTGAAGAAATTTTATTTAGTTGAAAAATTTAGTCAAGTTAACAAATTTTCTTTTCCGTGTTCATTTGCGATATCTTAAATGCATGAATCGGATTAAATTTATAAATAAATATTTTCTATTTTAATGTATTTTATGTATATACAGGGTCCGCCAACGAAAAGTTTCCACCCCGTTAATTCTGTAACCAACTGATTTTTGTCAAAAATGCCGTGATATACGTCAATATTGTTTTCAAGGGGGCTGTATGATTATGATAAATGTAACCATATTACTTCATCCCCTTAATTGGGGTAGCTACCCCCAAAAAAATCTTAAATAGCAATAGGGGTCAAATAATTATCATTTCAGAGGTAATTCTGATTCTCTTCACAGCGGTGTCTGTTTGTTTTAATTTGAGTGAATATTTTTCGAAAAATCGTATTTGGAAATTTTGGGTACTCGAATTAAAACAAATAGACACCGCTGTGAAGAGAATCAGAATTACCTTTGAAATGATAATTATTTGATCCCTATTGCTATTTAAGATTTTTTGGGGGTAGCTACCCCAATTAAGGGGCTGAAGTAATATGGTTACATTTATCATAATCATACAGCTCCCTTAAAAACAATATTGACGTGTATCGGCATTTTTGACAAAAATCAATTGGTTACAGAATTAACAGGGTGGAAACTTTTCGTTGACGGACCCTATATATATATTTTTAAAGGCATTATATTGACTCTTTATACACTTTTACAATACTACATATTTTAAGACTCTTTGTACATTTTTACAATAGAATTTTACTGATACATCGTGAAAATACTACATGAATAAATTTTAAATTCTTGAAAGCATTGTGTGTTAGATAGTGTAACGTTATATTCACTAAGCGAAATTGGTTTACGTTTACGTCAATTACATTTCTTTACAAAGGGAATAATCGCTTTCAATATCTCTTCGAATGATATTGAATCCTTTCGTAAGAAGTTTCTATAATAATTTCGTTTGCTAAAGCTGAAGTCGTTTAAAACCGTTTTGGCCTTCGTCGTCTGTGCACTTTCTTTTTATTTTAAATACGTATTTACATATCTATGCAATTGAATTCGAGTACATTAGACACGCTCTTGTCTTTTTGTTAATATTTAATAACTTTTTAATAACATTTAATTGTTTAAGATTTAATGTCTTTTTAATAACATTATCATCACATTACATTCTATCAATATTGATCGTGTAGGGACCGTCTTGGGAAGAATTACAATAGCGTGCGAGATAAAGAACCCTTTTGCTTGAATTTGCGACCGAACATAAGCCTGCTTTGAAAGATTTATTAAAACGGCGCAACGCGTTCCAGTACGAACGCATAAACAAGGTTCTCATGAATATTACAGCTGTTTATTACTATGTTAACGTAACGGCCTCATTGACTTGATAAAGACGGATATAAAAGCGCCGCGCGAATTTTAGATAATTTCACCGGTTGATTGCGATACCCCGTGAATACGGTTTTCGCAGAAACGCGAGGAATTAACATAGAGCTATACGGCAGGGAGTTAAGGAAGAAAAAGAATTTTATTGCACGTACCCGTAAAACGGGTGCCATGCATTTATTCTCTTGCTATTTACCCTTTGCCCCAAGGGCGTGCGTGTTATTTTCGCTATAAAAGACCGTGAGGCGGAGGGAGGTGAAGGGAAGAAGGTGGAAGAGAGGATGAGGGAAGGACGTGTGTACAAAGAAGGAAGAGGGGTAGGTGGGCAGGGATCGCGTACACATACACACACAAGTAGAGCGTGCGCGGGTAAAAGTGGAGCGAAATATTAAAAAGCACTCAGCCGCTCTCGAAATTCATGTAATCTAGAAAACTGTAGAAGAGGGTCGTCGCGGCGACTTTATCCCGTGGGCGCGTCACGGTAAACAACGAGACGCGACGAGAATTATTGTGCCACCTCTCCTCCCCCCCCCCGCGTGCCGCGAGGGCAGGGGGTGGCAATCCGGGTTAAAGACACGTCGCAAAATTAATGCGCCAATAAATATTTAGAAACGTATAATTTTCTTGTACGCTATGCAAAAGCGCCGGGCCGTACGTTCATTCCGTCGCTATTTACCCTTTGCTCGCCGGACATTTATCATTTTTACGAGGGTGTATCGTTAGCGGT
>NJRQ01000100.1:457981-489784 GCA_003063805.1 Aphaenogaster ashmeadi
TTTGCGTATTTTCTTTCTTTCTTTCTCATGTACATGTATCTTATGTAATCTTGTTCGTACGCAATAAATAAATTAAAATTAAATTAAATTAAATTAAGACCCCCTCGATCTATATTTTACATCACCTCGAATATATAATATACACTTTCCATCATTCGTGTCGCGGTCGATAACTTTATTCGGCTTGCATAACGTCAGCTCGCTGTTCACGTTCGCGTTTAAGTGCCGAAAATGTGACGGGAGAGAATTCTCGCATACGCATGTCGCTTAGAAGAAATGAAATGAAACACGCTCGGCGAGCCGTGGCACTATTGTTATGCAGTTAAACGACAAGGTAATCCGCGCGACGGTGAACACAAGTGAAGACGAGAGAGACGGGAAACCTGCTTATTCCTATGCGGTTAATGCACCGTGTAACGTAATACAGTTAAAACGAGGTACACGATTAAATCCCGGTTTCGCAAAAATCCCGAAGTGATTTCAATTAATCATCCGTCCCGCTGGAATTTCCGCGTTCAACGTGACCGTCGCGGGCGACGCAAAAATTTACGGAAAACGAGCTGGAACATGACAAACGATCCGTTAACTTCCCGTCCTCGTTTCTTCACTTGATCGTTGCCTTCGCTGTAGCTGTAAGTGATATATATTCGGGCAGAAGTGGCGGGGCGCGGATCGTTTCCGCGCGCGGAAGATAAATAATCTCTCGGAAATGTGTGGCGATATTCGTTTTCGAGTGCCGAGGGCGGCGGAATAATAAGCGAATATTTTCGTGACACGTAATTTCGTCTGCGAATGCCATCTCGATGTACGATCTGCTCCCACGGGGAAGCTGGCCGGAATCTCGATAACCGCGCGACCAATCTGCTTGAACCTGCGCAGGGTCAGTGGGTCAACCCTCCGTACAACAATTTCATACATTCCTGTGGCAAATATCTTCAGCAAAAACCTCGTTTCCTCGATCGGGGAATATCCCGATTATCAGCGATGAAATATCGCTCCCGTTTAAAAGTCGCGCTCATAATAACGTGATCCTTTATTTGTAATATCTTTAAAACGCATCCTCTACGCTTTATGCTTTATTGAATTTGCCATATTTCATCGCGCGTGCTCTGTATTAAAATAATAATTTTAATTACATCACACACACACACACATACACTTCGAAATCGACCGCGCGGACTCATTCCATTTACATTGCAAACCCTTCTTTGATAAAAATCACGAATATTCTCTTTGCCGATCCGCGCATTCGCGTCTGTGTGTTCGCGCTGGTTTCAACGCGCCATGAATTCATGCAGAAAAAAAAATGTAATAAAAATCGCGACTTGATTGCACGTGGCCGTTTGGGACACGCGTAGTACCAGCCACCAGCTCGTTACCGCCATTTTTACGATTTTAGGAGAATTCGGCTGATTGTAGTTTCGTTGAATTACCGAGTTCGTCTTCTTTGATATCGGAACCATTAACCCTTCGTGCTTTTTACAAAATTGCGGACGAACACGTTTGCCATCCGACGCGAGGAAAAAACTCGGCACGTACGGAAAACATTCTCGAATCCGATTGATGCCCGAGGCAAATGTAACTTCCGTGTGGTAAAAAAAAAAAAATCTGTTGTAAACCGACTTTGACAATTTTACGTGAGATGCCGACAAGTTAAAAGAAAAAGGACACGTTGCTGGAAAAATGCTTTTAGCCACACGCGACTGTAATATGGCAAAATCTCTTCGCGGCGCTTCGTTCGCGCGCACGCAAAGCCGCGAAGCCGTATACCTCGGTGGCGCGAGCTTAAAATTAACTCAATTAAAATCGCGGTGAACACACACTCCTCCGCCACTTTGGTTCTTCCACCTTCGCGCGCGCAAACACGCGCATACACAGAGCCGTCCGTTTTCCAGCCGGTCCTAAAATTATCGGCGCAGTCTAAGCGCGGCCCATTGATTACCACCGGTAATTGCCATTACAATCTCTATCCAGTCGTGCCCAATCTCTTCCACCATCCTCGCACACGGGCTTCAGTGGGCCCCGCAGTGTGGAATTCAAAACTGTACTCTCTTCATCGTGACGGTAACGAGCCGCGTTCAAAGTAGAACTTCTCAATTGTCGTGAATAACGATAGCGAGGTGCGCGCGAGTGGATCGAAACTTTGACCGCATGAAACAGTAATTAGGGCGGATTTTGTCCTAATTTATCTCACCCGGAGATTCGATGGGGTAAATGTATCCACGGGGAGAGAGGAAAGAACCGGGTTAGAAACGACGGCGTGGTACTTTGCCACCGAAACGTAGGGAAATGAATTTATTTGTCGACCGTATGCGTTTTACGTTACTTCTATAACAACTGAGTATATATACAAGAGATTTGCATAAGAGGCAGATGCATGTACGTAACGTCGCAGGCAAATTAAACTCCATATTTGCAGAGGCGGACTGTTACACGTGTACGACATTGCACGCGAAACTAGACTTCCTATTTGCAGAAATGGACGGCTACTTCGATCTCTAAAGCGGCGTTGTATCTGTAACTACCGGCGTACTCTACGATTACGTTTCGCCTGCGAGCGATGCTTCTCTGAGATACACCCGCGCGCGTGTGTAACTCCCGATTAGTATCGCGCACGGTATCGATCTTACGTTACACTGAAGAGGGTAATCTATGTCCCGCGCGTACAAAAATGTATCTCTGATTTTTTGTTGAAGGCGTTGAAACGTCCCATTATTTATTAACTTAATCATTTGATTTGACGTTTAAATTTGAATCTTGTATGCGACACGTTTAATATGTAGTCTGGCATGTGACTATTAATATTTTATTTTCTCGAGAAACGCGATCTGTGAGAGATCGAACTAGAATGTTAATGAACGAAAAAACCTGCGAACACACATACAAAGATACGTACTTTTGTCCGGCGATAAGTTTCACGTCTCCGAGACACTACCAAGTCAGGCAATTAATGAACCTAATGCCTAGTTGTGTGATCAAATGAGACGCGTGCTTCACTCAATAAACGAGATGAAATTTAGCTTCCTTTCAGAACTTCATCATACGGGCTTTTAGTACCTTCGCCTTTCGCTGCATCAATCCATCGTGACGCGATACTCCGATAAAGGATGACTTCATTCTCTCGCAGTACGTCGTGACCGTTAATTACGTAATTTCAGATTTTTCATCGACTTCGTTTCACTCGACTGATTAAACCCGATAATGAAATCTATAACAAATAAATTCCGTGTATTTCGTGCCTCTCTCGCGTCCGCATGAAAACCGATTTTGCAGATTGACGAATAATTCCGTCGAATATTTCTACCTTCCCGGATTCACGTCAATCCTATACAAGATAAAAATATATTGAAACTTGCCAATATTAACGTCTTATTCTATATTCTGCAGAAGAGATACACATTCGATGACTTGAGCTAATTAGTTCGGAACAATTTTTCTATATCGCGAATTATGGAAGAAAGCAATCTACGTATCGTACAAAAAATATATCGCTAATTTCTTCCAATTTTTATTAAAAGAAAGAAAATTTTTTTATTATTTTTTAAAATAAAAAGATTTTTATTTAGAAAGAATTTTAACAAAGATATATATTTTATAAAAAATCATTGATCTAAGACGTCATAAATCATATTTATTTCACTCATTTTTTTCTGCCAAAAAACAAGGCGAACGTCCCTCTTGGTTTCTGATTTATTTATCGCGGATATGGCCTCTATTTTGACGTCAGCGTGGTCCCAGGTTCAATAAATAATCTTCTCTGCCAAGTTATAGAGGAATTGCCGAGTGATCGGTATGGATCCTGGATTAAAGAGCAGAGAGAAAATATACCAGGTGTGCCGTCGCGCAAAAGTCCAGCGAAATATCGCCCCCAGAGTCTCGTAGAAATTAAGCTCTCCGGGGTGTCGTCGCCCGTCGCGGATCGTCGCATATCGGATGATGCATGACATGCTATGATCCCCATTTAATTTGCCCGGATACGTAGCTTTTCGAAGTAAATTGGACTAAATTATCGGCGATGCCATTAAACGTTACGCGAACATTACCATGCTCGCCACATCGTCATCCAAATGCGACGTTTAATTGTTATTACACAGCGGTTGCATTACGCGCAATTTGGAAGAAGGACATTGATCCTTCCTTTAACCGCAGTCGATTAAACGTGGAACGTTAATCAAGCAGCACTAATCAACGCTAATACAACATAATTTTTAATTATGTCAATATTAATTTTAATCAGAATTCTATAACAACATTATACGTTATTATTTTTATATTTAATTTAATTTTAATTACATTTTTAGATTTGCGAAATTTGATCAAGCATTGGGAAACTTGAGATTATTTACACGAAGTGATGTAATCACGAAACGTGATTCAAATTGCGTTTCAAGCAATTCGGTACGAATTCTGATATATTGCATATTGAATAATTTACCGTAGAGTACGTAATTTATCTTCACCTTTCGTATTATGAAATATGTGATTACGAAGATTGTAAGTATCTACACTCGACGGAAAGAAGTATCTAAAATTACGATTTTATAAATAACGAGTGAGCGCGATTCTCCAAAGGAAAGGACGCACTTGAAGAAAATGAATTGGAAACGAATAACATCGAGGAAAGCAATTCGCACGCTCTCGCGCATCGACTTTGATGCGGATTTAATTAATCTACGCCCGAAGCTTAGTCCGTGCGCGCGCAGCGTCAAACGAGCTTAACACAAGGGGCTTTCTGCGAGGCGTTTTCCATGCGAAAATCCTACAGTGATATCTCCTCGACATTCCCTTTCCATTCCGAGCCTCTCCCAAGGCTGTCTGAAAAGGAGAAAGGAGAGTAATAAAAAAAAGAGAAAAGATGGGGAGATCAAAAAGAGGAGTAAAGCGACCAGGAAACCAGAGTGAAATGCCACGGCGTCGAAAATAAAAGAACGAGACGAGAGTGTGCACCAAAACAGAGGAGATAAAAAAAGGAAGAAAGAGAGAGAGAGAGAGAGAAGTCGGGAGACGCGCCGAGCATCGATTGATTGGCACGCTGACGTGCGTGGCCACGATGGATGACGCTTTATTTTCCACGGGTACACCCCGATTATGGATTGAAAAGCGACCATAAATCCTCGTGAATACTTTACAGGTACGTTCCGGCAGGTGGAACGGCGGGTAGGGGGAGAAAATTTCATCGTGGCGTTGCGCCATCACGAGGGAGGAGGAGAAAGGACTGGAAAGGGCAGGGTGAGCGGCAGGGGGGCACCGCCGGATGAAGAAGACGGGAAAAGAGGAGAAAGGCCGCACCTCGGGCCAGCCGTCGAGGTGTTGGCGGGAGGGATGTTACGGTGGATGCCCCAAAATTGAATTTGCCGGAACGCGCGGGAACGTTTGATTAAGTGTCCCCGTCGGGGAGCCGTGCGTTATCATGCACCCGATAACGCTGTCGTTCTCGATTTTTGATCGTTCTCCGCGATGATCTGCCTTGCCGCTCGCGCTGGTCGTCTCGCTGATACCTCAGGAAAACAAAATTCGCTGAACCCCCTCTCGCGATCGCGTTTTTCTTTAACGGGGGATTTTCCTTAATGCGGTACGAAGATCCTCTGAGGCTGTTTCGGGGATTTTTGTCGGAGTGTACAGCCGGCGGTGCATTTCGGTGCGAACGCCGCAATGGCTCTGGCTAAGCCCCCGATAAGCTGCGAGCAACGCGAAGAAATTTCCTTATGGATGAATAGACAGGATAATATTAGCGGACAAGTATATCGAATTGGTGCATATCTAATTGTACAAATATGTATTCGGTGGTAGGTTAACGCGCGTATTACTCGTTTATGGCTCGTCGATGCTGAGATCGCACCGAATCGCGAGAGCACTTTCCGTTTAAACAATTTTTTTCGAGGCTAGAGTCGATCCTAGGATCGCTTGTAAAAAAAAAGAACGATCGGTACTACGAACCGTGAAATCCGCGTTGAATATTTCACGGTTCAATAGATATACGTATATTTCTCTTTCTAGCAAATATCGTGCGGCGAACCGGGGGATGTTTCGAGGGAGAAAGAGCCGCGTCAGAGTACGCTCTCGTATACACATATCGTTAAACGCAGGATTCGCAGCGTCGAGTAAACTCAACCCGGAGATCCTTTAGTCGATATATCGAGTAGTAATATTCTACCTAGTCGCGTAAAATGCGTATTTCGAAAACACTGAAGCAGTGACTTTTTAAATTAAAAGAATCGATGAAACGTCGATAAGTACACATTGCGCGATTACAGTTGCCGAAAATTATCCCGGATCAGCAAAAACAAGAGTCGAGGCGCTTTACCCGAGACCGCATAATTTACGAAAAAGAGTTAGAGATGAAGTGAAATGAGCGAACGAGAGGAGAAAACGGAGAGAAGCGCGATTTGTAGGGAAGAAAGAGAGGAGAGCGAGTGCCACCAACCTCGTTGATAAAATGCCGGATACGTTCGACGTATGCGCGTAACTTCCAAAATAATGAAAAAAGCAAGAGAAATATCCTGGCCGGTTTATCCGACTCCGCTTCGATTTCGCGAAAGCGAATATTCCGCGAAAAAATATCGCCGCGCTTAATCCGCGAACGATCATAGCTACACGCCGGTGTAGCCGATACCGAGCACGTATCCCGTTGCAGGTACGCTGAATTTGTTCCAAATACAAAGAACCAAAGCAGAAAGCCAGTGACGGATAAATGCATAACTCAAGTGACATAAATATCTTTGACATCCGGTGTCCAAATGCTTGCTGCTCTCGTGAAACCTTAATAAGGCCTGTACGATTCGTGAATCCCGCAAAAGTTACGTTACCTATTTGAACAGTGTCATGAAATGATAAAATAGGCCACAAATAGCAAACAACTTTCTCAAAAAGTTAGCTTTATTGATTCGACTATCTTCAATTATGTTTCTCTATCTTGTGTGCAATTCCTGTAATTCTATAAAATTAAAGTTATTTTTATTGTTGTCTATTATATTCATACACTATATTAATTTCATTGTGCTAAGATGATCTTCCCGTAAAAAGAGATAATAATAACAATAAAATTTAATGTTTTATATAACCACACACATATAGAATAAAAATGGATATTTATTATTATTATTATACATATATATTATAATTAAATATAAAAAATATATATATTTGTTATTTAATTATATGTATATTTAAAAAAATTTATTAATTGTAATTCTTTTTTTTTGTTTTTATTGCTACATAACGCCGCTTATTTCATTTTTCTGTTTCTGGAACTAGCACTTATACAAATTTTCCTTCCTATTGCAGTTCCACCGGAGCAGCCAACCATTCTGGATCGATGGGGCCGCATCTTGAACGGCACAGCTGGCCCTTATGAGGAAGGCGATACACCCTATCTCACGTGTCGCGTCACGGGCGGTAAGCTAGCCCAAAATACAGCAATATAATATGTATACGCTGAGAAACGTTTATCTGCCCTCGCTAACCGTGTTGCGACACATCTACACTTGTCTATACGGGGTGTAGACAACCACCAGCGACACGCTTTATCTTTATGGGCTCTTTGATTAATTAAAAATCGACTCTCCTGAAAAAAATAAAAAAAAAGAAAGCAATCAATTAGCTTTTAAATTATGTGTGATTGAAGATTAAGACAAGTTCGTACGACTGACGTTTGATATACGCGCCGAAAGGGATAATATACGCGGTTCCGAAGGAACCTTCCGAGAATAAATCAGCAAGTTTCCACCCCCGCACGCTCCATCTCTTCCTCCCTCTCTCTTTCTCTTTCTTTTTGACATCATCGGGAATAAAATTCTTCCCCGTCCCATCCCGAAAACTCGCGGCGAAGTAAGATCTCCCTTTTTCCGTCGAGTCCCGCCTAGGTCACACGCGGCGCATTTTTGAGAGTCGTCGCTCGCAGCAACCTCGCCGCGAAATCGTTTGGGAAACTTCGATCGTGGTCGGAGTCGTTGGTGTGTCGCCGGTTATTAGATCAGCCAACTTTTTATCGACGACCGTGGCTAAGTGAAAAGTTCAGTGAAACGCGAGGATGGCCGTTCTATATCTCCCTCTCTCTTTCCCATGCCCGCAGCCGAGTGCGGGGAATCCCCGGGGTTACCTAGACTGATGCGTGGTAGATGGAGCACCAACGGGGGTCGAGGGGAATTGGAAAGGGATGGAACGGGACAGGGAGCCACCCGAGCGGCGCTCCCCGCTGTTTACTTTAGCAACTGGATCTAAATTTCTGTTTATAACTGCGGCAACTTCTTCGGCCGCCTTAAAAGATTATTTCCAACCCTGCCCCTACTTCGTGGGGTTCAACCTGGTTGCCGCCCGTCCTCAATGCCCGTCGTTCTGTCTTACGGAGACGTCCTTCGAGCTCTCGCCGTGATTAAGCACCGTACGCCTCCCTTCTCGGGTCCGGAATATATGCCGAGGATGAAGCGTCGTTGAAGATCTTAAGTCGCGTCGCGGCAAAATTCGGCGGACTCGAGTCGCGCCGAGTGCAGTCTCATCTGCTGTTTGAATATTCATTACCGCTGTCATGTGTCTTTCTCTCTTTCTCTTTCTCTCTCTTCCTTTCTCTCTACTCATCGTTATTTAATTGTTCCCATTAAAATGCGACATACTTTACAGATAAACACCGGATTTATGAAAATGTCAGGATTTCAGCTCGAGTTAACGCTTAACAATATAGATTCGCAAATTAATTAAAATCAAAAACTATTATGCAGTGTCACGTTTACATCACAATTATTCATATTGCAATTATTGCGATTGAAATTTTAATTATACTTTAATCATTCCTTAATTACGTCCAGTTACGCTGATTTAGCTGTTCTTTGATCATGCCCAATATGCTTATTACGGCTTAGTTGTCGCAACGATGCTGAATCCCATTTGTCTCCGCGGAATTACACAAATATGTTGAACCGATGTAATCCGTCAACGGCAAATTCCTATCGAAACGTCCATCCGTCGGTGAACAGCGTTATACATCACGATATATTGTCCGTCCTTTCGCTAAAAGCGGAAACGGAAATAAAAAAGGGGGAATAAAAAGAAGGAAGATATTGGTCGGCTTCGTTACCGCGAGAGGAGATGAATCCCGCTATTAGAATCGTTGGCCGTCCTCGAGCGATCGTATTAGTCATCGTTGCCAAATACAGGCAACGGATAACGGCGGATTCGGTGCCCTTGTTCATCGCGGGTACCGCGCGTTTCGGCAGATATATATATATGTACATATATCGAAATATACAAAGCCGAGGGAATATTGCCGTATGCAGATTCGATGGGAATTGCATTCACGCTGCGCATCGATCAAACGCATCGCGGCGTATAAATTGAATATCGAGAAGATCGGCTTATCCTTAACAATACATTCGGCGTCGCGGCCCCGAAGACTCCCGTCGCCGCCGGACGCGCGAATCCGGCGTTTTAATTTAATTGTAAATAACGCTTACGAAGGAGGAGCGAAATCGATCTTCCCGCGTTCAAGTGTCGCGCGGGGCGAGCGAGGATGCTTTCTTCTCGCTCCTTTTTCCTTCCGTTCTCTTTTTCGCTTTTAGATCGCTCGAAACCCGTGGCGAATTTTGATCCGATTCATGGCTGCGACGTATGGAGCGCGCGAGACGAGTATAATACGAGCATTAAATGTCAAGCGATCTTTTGCCAGTCGGAGAACAAAGCGCGGATGGCGGCGACAGAGAGAGACAGAGAGAGAGAGAGAGGGGGAGGAAGGAGAGAGAGAGAGAGAGGTCGTGTTTTTATTTAAAATTAAAAACTCGCTTGTTAAAACGATCGGACGACGTTCCCGGTTGTAGGTGACAGGCTGACACGTGACATTCCGCTCCGCAGGGGCCTTTTTTGCGCGAGCGAACGTGCGTAATTCGCGTAGTTATGAAAACGCCGAAAACAGATATCTCGCAGCGGCACCATAATCGACGCGCGCGCTTCGCTTACGTATACTTCGCCTCTCCTCTCTCATAATGACGAGCCGCGTTTCTATCGAATTTTCGCAAATTACAGTTCCGTCGTAATCGCGCCCGCCCGCCGGGCGGATTGCCGTTCCGCCGCTCGTTATCTTTACAACGCGCGGTTACCCGCGTCTATCCGCGCCGGAAAATTGTCCGGGATTTGTGCGACACGCGTGCGGAGGATACGCCCCGGACGGATCTAATCTTCATAAAGCGAGGTATACCTACGCAACCCCGGGGCCGCGCCGCGACGCGAGATCTGAAAACGGGGCTCCGCGCCGCGCCGCGCGAATCTCTCTCGCGTAATTCGCCGCGCCGCGCGCCGTCTTGTAAAAACAACGCCATGTGCCGCGTAATTAAGCGGCGCGCGATGTTAACGTTGATGTAATAAAAATGGGAATTTAATATCGCGCTCATCATTTTCGAGTTTGCCGCCGCGGCACCGTCTAAACGGAGATCGATCGGTAATGCCGCCGCCGCTGCGTGTATAAATAAGTTGTCGAGTAAGTCGCGCGAATATCTACGCGCGAGCGAACGTGTCCGTCATCAGGAAAATATTAACGCGAGATATTACTCCGCATCAGTAACGTGTTAGCTCTTTTAATTTACACGAAAGTTAATTAGAAGCAAGCAGCCTTCCAGCGCGTCTTTCGTTGCAGCCTCCTCCCCCCCGTGTACGCGATATCGGAAGGAACCGTGTAACGAGCCGCGCGCAATTATATATACTTCCCTCGAGCACATTGCTACACGCGATTTACAAGCGAGCCTTATCTATAATTTATAACAATTCCGGTGAGAAAATTTTACGACTCGCCCCGCGCCCGGAATTTATTGCCAATTACTTGACTTCGTGCCCAGAAAGAATCGAGGGTCCTTCCAGGGTGGATGTGTATACGCACGTAAGGGAAGTCCTTCGCCCTTCTTCACGCCACATTCCCATTCGCCCGCTGTCGGATGGACGCGAGGAGAACTAACCCCCTCGTCTCCCGGCACGTATAAATTCTCATATCGCCGGTGATTACCGGTCGACAGCGGCGCTTGAATTTAAGGGGTGCAACCTCGATGAGAGTCTCGCGTTTTCGCTCCACCGGCGTTCTAAGATATTCCGGTCACACTTCGAAAACCCGGTTCGTCCAAGATGAAGAAACGATTATCGCAGGCGAGGGAGGGATCGACGTAGAAGATGCGGTTACAGGATAGCGGCCTGTTCTTGCCGCTCCGTCAATCTCGCCGGAGAAAAAGAGAAAGAGAGAGAGAGACGCAAACCGAAAGAAAATGATTTCTCCACCGATGAGACCCGCGGGAGAAACAGCTCTTTGGAATATGACGTTTCTCGGACGTGTCCATTAATCCCAGCAACCTGGCGACAAGCGCGTGACGAAAATTGAGATATCGAATTTGATTTCCGATTCAGGTTGGGAACGGGGAGGAGGTTCCGCGATTTTTGACCGACGCATGCAATTAAATGCAAATTTTACGCTGCCAAATACGCAATTCTCCGCGCGTCTAAAAGGAATATTAATAGAATCGTGTTTCTTCTGCTCTTGTTTTTGTTACATTTATAATGCAGTCCACATTCCCTCAAAGTCACACTACATTACACGATACATTTCTTATTCCGTTGATTTGGATATAGTTAAGGGTACATTCTCATGTAAAATTTTCCAAAAATCGATTTTCCAAAAAACAGAGGGGCAACAAATGTTTGAGGAAGCTGAAGGCTTACTTTATGAACCAGGAATCGCTGATTAACGGTAAATAATTTAATTATAATTTTATTTTTTTTAAATCTTTAAAAAAAACTTTAACCGCGTTTTTCTCAAAACGTTGTTTTTTTGGACGGTTGATACGATTTTGAAAAAACTAACCGACTGATTCTAAAAATTCTTGCGGCGTTGTATTCGTAGATAAATTCGCTATCGCGTATACTAGAATAAAACGTTTCTATTGAAAATTAAATTTTTTATTTAACTTTCTTGAACGAAAAAAAGTCATTTTTTCGCATCACTTTTTTCAAACCCATGCCAACTCGCGAATTTTCAATATTTTTCAATAATTCTAGTATACGCGATAGTCACACAAACAAACTTTAAGAAAAAATTTTGTTTTTTGATTTCGGACTATTGGATCTCGAGATATCGTGTCAACCGTTTGGTCATCCGAATTTTTCAACGCTGCGCCTCTCAACAGTTTTTTTGGAATTTTGGCCTGAAAATAATGATACAAAAATTTTGTTCACATCTTGAAATGTGCATTAATAAATATATAAAAAATTAAAATTGTCTGCCTTATAGTTTTCTTTAAAAAAAATTCCAGAGAAAGCCTTATTTTTAGTGCGGTTACACGAGACTGTACCCTTAAACCCTGTCAACCGAGAGATGGAGATTGGCTCGCGTATTGCGTGATAAAGATACACGATTGCAAATAAATTGCTGCCGGCTATTCGCGGAATTTTTTTTGTATATCTGCAAATTGCGCGTAATGATTGGTCGTCAGTTTTCAGCTATTGTAGCAATAGACATCCAGTAGCCGGCCGGTTTATTCCGATATCATTCCCGTTTGTCTGTGCTTCTGTGTGGAACAAACGAATGTTTCTCTCGCCACTCCTCTACATTTTTTTTTTCGACTATATAACACTGCAAAACACTCTCCCTATTTCCCTGGAGCGTACGTATAAGCTTGCTGCTCCGTTTATCGAGTACGTAGCCCGGATAAAAACGAATACACATTTATTCTTCCCCTAATCTCCGTTCGATGCGGCGCAGCATCGCGGCGAACGTCGCGAATTTTCCGACGGCCGATGCCGCAAAAGCGCGTATGCAAGCGCGTTGCTGTAATTGCGTAATTAAACATTTAATCAAATTGATTCACCGGCCGCAGATAATCATAATCTAATTTATACCGATAATTAAATATTTGCCGTTCTAGTAGATTGCGTGATGATGATTCACATTTGGGATGAGTTATATATCCCATTTGAAACGCGGTCTGTACACACGCGTCAAAAACGTCGCTGTATTTACAGGATTAATACAGTAATATTAACCATACACGTTGATACACTGTCCCCGCTTATTGTCTCGGTGGAAAGTCGAATTTCAGCTGGGGCACGTTTCCCGCGGGGCAGCGGCGCCTCGATTGTAAAAATTCATTGCGCTCGCGCTGCGGTATTGAAATCAAACGCCGGGGGATGATAAGAACGCGCGCCAACAAGGGAGAGCATCGGCGAAGGAATTTTTTGCGATGCGAAACCGTAGGAAATATTCGTCGGACACCGCGAAGAGTTTTTACTGCGGAAATCGATATTGGCCGACCGGCCGGCCGGGAGAACTATCGGCGCCACGATTCGAATATGATAGCGCATCTCCGTGGGGGGAATCGGAAAACATAATCCAGTTCTGGGAGGGGGGTGTGGGGGGGGAGGAGGGGGCGAGCACGTAACCGAAAAACTCGTAAATCGCGAAAGTTCCAATCGAAAATAAGATACGGCGCGATAAATGAAAATACGAGATAATGCCCGGTTTCGCTCGCTGGAGATGCACACGTGAAATAAAGAACGTTGCAGCGCTACATGCAGCATTTAAGTACAGAATCTTCCACCGGGAAGCGCGGGGACGATTGGCCGGTCGTAGCCGGGTTCGATAAGAAAAAGCCCCGCTCGTATATAAATGTCGCACATAAACGTCCGCATAAACGTCGTCGTAAATTTCCTTCGACTCATAATCTGAAATAAAATTTACTGCCGACGATGAGCCGGGGCCGCCGTTTACGAGCGTAAGTAATTCGCCGTACAGCGATGGCTAGCTTCTATCAGCGGTAATCGGCGAGCGACATAATTGTACGAAATCGCGCGCTGCCGGAATGTCTAGACGTTTACGGGAAAATGCAGCGATGGAAAATCCAGCATTCAATAATGCAACAGTCGATAAAACCCCGGATATCACGGGAACGACGAAAATATTGATATTGGAGGCGTAATAACCGTAGCTATTGGTTCGGCGAGCCGAAGACGCAAAAATCTCCCTACGTACCGCTGCTTTTATATTTCCGTAATACCTTTTTTTACCGCTCTCTGTCGATATAGGAAAAACATTCCTCGATCCGCAGACTCCTTTGCGAAATATCCCAGCGCGCGCTTTCCCAAACTTTTACTTCGATCACTATATGATTACTGTCTCTTATACACATCTAGATGTGTATAAGAGACAGGTCGCAACACTTCAAAAAAATCCCTATCTACCCACACTCGGGTATTCCTAACCCGCGTTTTCTTTTGCCTGTATCTCGGGTTGTAATGCATCGATTTTAATTCATTTCTTTTTAAATCGATAGTTTAAAGACTGAAAAAAAGAATATTCGGGTGAGAAAGTCAAGGAAGTCATAACACAAAAGATATTTTGCAATAAGTAAAAAAGGATCGGAAAAAATGCCGCAACTTTGAAAATCGGCCGGGTTACGCTAACCTAGTGTGGGCACTTAAAGAGATCTTTATCTCCCTTGCATTTAAAAAAGACATCCGCAGCTACCGAGATCGCCGTGAAGACGCCACGCGACGAGAATATCGCGATCGGGTTTAATCAAACAAGGAGTCCCCTAAATCATGACGAGACACGAGGGACGAGGGTGGCGGGGGGTAAAGCAGCCGAGTCCCCGACGTAGTAGGTATTTGCTTTAAGCGGAGTTCGAACCGACGGTAAACTTGTTAGATGCCGACCCGGGGCGCGCTTGCGGACCCGGTCTTAATCCCGGAAGATATCGTCCGGTATCCGCGGATTAAAATCCGCACTTTAGTGTCCTCCCTGCGTCGCCCCGCGCGGCGCAGATAGCCCCGGTTGTCGCCGGATTCGAGGGAAACGAGCGGCGGGGGTGAGAGGGTGCGCGTCGCGTCGCATCCCACCCCCCGATGTCGTATCGGAGAAGGGGAGGAAGAGAATTGGAGGATGGGGTTCGAATATAGTCCGAGCGGTTAAAGTCAACGCCAGGGGCGCGCCGAGATCTTACCTCCCCCCCGCGACCATCACCGTTATTCCGCTCTCAACCGCCACGGTCGGCGACCGACCTCTCGCTCGTCCCTAAGTACTCATGCAAACGAGCGGCTGAGCTTACGAATTAAGTGGGACCGCCGCGTCGTTATAACGCGCCGTCTGCTCCCTAAAAAATGCTCACCGTCGAATTAAGCGTACAGCACTCCACGGACGAACGGGCTATTCGTTCCTTTTTCCTCTCCCCCCTCTCGACTTTTTTTCTCTCCCCTTTTTCTCCCTTCTTCCTCCGGGAGTCTTCTTAAGCGGCGAGATTGCGCGATTTGTATAATTAGCGGCGATGAGACCGAAGACTCTCGCACGCGCAACTACATTATCACGCGGCGTGGAACAAAACGCATAAACAGATATCTGGGAAAGTACGGTCCACCCTCCGTTCCTCCTTGTATTATATATATATATATACGTCGTGCTCTCGTAATAAAATACTCGTTTGTACGAAAACATTTCCAAGTGTTGCTATAAATTTGCGGGAAACTTCGGAGGCAGTTTTGAGCGCAAGACAGTTTTGAACAACAGTATTTTTTGTGTGAAAATGAAGAACCGCGGCTTTTCGGACGGATGCTATACTACGAGTGAGAAATATAAATTCTCGACAGTTAGTAAAACTTTCGTCTGGAAGACGAAAATTCCTCGTTTGAAATCGATCCGGAAACGAATTGTCATTCATAACTGCCTCGCGTTTGAAATCCCTCGCTCCTCTAAAACGTCTAGCAATATCTCGCTTTACAGATTATTGTTATCTGGTCGTACATCGAGTATATTGGCATTCGGATAAAATTTGTTGATCGATTAATTTTTTAAACGAAAGAGCTGTTGACACGTCAAAACGTGCGCTTTTACATCTTTCTTTCAACGATTGCAGCTCCATGGAAGTTAATTAAAATTTAAAACTGTCTGGGATACGTGTAGATATGAGAAGCATTCGTAAATGCAAGAAACGAAGTCACAAGAAAATTCTTTTTCTCTTAAATTTATTACATTTCCGTCGCAATTCAGGTAAAATCTAATAAACATGATAGAATTAATTTCGAGAGACGGCAATATGGCGTTCGATAGACGGCGGCGCGCAAGAAAAGAGGAACGAAACGGGGGGCGAGAATGATGAGAAACAGAAGCAACGAGACGGTTAAAACGCAATCAGGATTGGCGGGCATCGTGAATAACAATGATATGGAACTAATCTGGGCGAGAGGCCGTTCCCGCATCGGCTATGTGCGCCGTGTTTTCCGGCTGAAGATCAGGTTGCAATTTTAAGTGTCGCGTCGATGTTGCATCGGACCTGATTAAATTGCGTTTCCGGCGCCGCACGCTACTGTGAATAACAATGAAACGATGGCATTTGGATGGCATACTTTTCCCACACTCCCGAGGCTCGAGGAATTGCTCTCGTCTATTTTTCCAGCGATTTTGGTCTGATTACTACTGTAGCCCATACTACAGTGTGTGTCAAAAAAAGTTTCTACAACAATATTTTATTCTGCACAAAATAAAAAAATTATTTAAAAAATAATCGCATGTTAGTGTTAGATCTGAAATACATTCGAGAGAGAGAGAGAGAGATTTGTGTTGTTAAATTAAATTGATATTTTTACGATTCGCGATAAAACAAATCTTTGTTTATTGTTTTTTTTTTACTCTTGATAGAATTTGTAATTCCAATGGAATTTTTCAAATATTTCTTGGGACATATGTGGTCCAGCGATACCTATTGGATAGATTAATGGAAAATACATATAACTGTTTTTATAAACAAAATAAAATCCATTTTTCACAGTTTTGAAAATTTGAACTTTTCATGGCCATCGCTTTACCAATACTGCTTCTACATGAATTTCCACGGCTCGCGGAAAAGTACAGATGATAGACGATGTACTTTGCAACGATTTTTTTTATACTGCTGGTTCAGCTGAAAACATGGCCGATATGTACCCTAATAAAAAAAACCTCTGCTTGACTCATAACTCCGACAATTTTCAGTATTTTCTTTTCACGGTTTTTGTTTCTCTAAGTAAGTGTTATTACATAATTTACTGTGCAAATCGCTTTAAAGAATTATGGAGGTTTTAGTCAAACAAAGATTCAAGAAAATTATATTACCTGAAAAATTACCTGTCTCCGATATAAAAAATTAGATGAAAAATGCTGCATGTCTCTTGTTATTAATCGGTAGAATTAACGTACGCGCTTAATAATTTTTTATGATACGCGTTTGTGAGATATTTTCAGACGCTTGATATGGAAATGAATTGCAACTCGCATGACATATTATCTATGAAAATCCATTTCTAAAAGAGAGAGAGAGAGAGAGAAAGAGAGAGAGGCGACTGAATACACATTTTCAATAGGTATGAAACGAAGCGAGATTGCGCAGAGCCCCGACACTATTTCCCGTAAGAGGAATTACCTTCGTTCGTATCCGGCGTAAGCCACGGTTACTCTCGTTACATGGTTCTCTCTTGATCACATCGTCGGTCCGTGTTCCACAATCCCGGCCAGGTAGCACAAATATTGGCGCGACGTAGACCGCAAAGATAAAGCTAATATCACGGTAAAATACCGATATCTCTCCGCGAGCGTCAAATCAGCATTTTTTCCGATATATTTAGGAGTAAAAGTAGTCTAATCAGATATGCATCGCGCTAAAGTGACCATTAATATTTCAGCATCGTCAGAAGGTAACTGTATTACAGTACTTGTACCTCTTGTCGCGTCGTTTAAAAGATTTAATGAATTCACGATATAAAAATCTAATATCCCCGTTCATTGACTTTTTTTTACCCTCTCTCTTTCCCTCTCCCTCCCCCCTCTCTCTCTGCTTTTTATCAATGGATATTACTTCGCGAGATAAAACGCGGCTGAAACGTCATTAATAATTCCTCCCTTTATTTAGAAAATAAAAGCATACTGTTTAAACATTTTAACGTGATAATAGGTGAATAGTTGAAAAAACAATTTCGTAGTGAGAGGACGCATGGGCGAGCTGTATAATAACCGTGTTTACTTTCGGGCACACTTCATTTCGATCTCGGGAGAGCCCGGACCCCGCGGGTCGGCCGTGTAATCTCGTTTTTAATTTTTCAATCACTTTGATCCCGCCGCATATTCCGGTCCGTTATATAACCCGTATTTATTGGCCCTCGTCTATGTTGGTGCGCGCAGCGACCTATAACTTGCAGTTATCGAACGCGCGGTCTCGAGACCGAAGTCTCCTAGTTTTTGTTTGGCATACCGGTACCGAAAGCTCCGCGAGGATAAGGGGGCGAGGTATCGGCTAATTTAAAAGTTCCCGGGAACTCCCGTCTACCGATCAGTAGCCTCGGCAAAGCTCGTTGCACCGTGTATACGATCTTCACCGCTCTCTGGCGAGCGCGCACCGCTGCGTCATCCCTTGCTCGTTTTTCGGCTCCAAATGATAGTTACGAGGATAGGTATTGCATGCAGAGAGCTCTTACAGAAGGTAATTAATTCTAGGGGGGTAATTACGGAGGATGTGCTAGCTAGCGAAATTCTTGCGACAAACCAGATCGAATATTTTGCCAGATAACGCATTATAAAATGAAAAATAAGATTAATGTCTCATTTGTTGCAGGTAAGCCGCAACCAATGGTTAGATGGCTCGTAAACGGCCGGGTGAAAGACGAGGAATACGAAAATAATGCTGGAGATGTAATCGAGAATAGGTATGATAATTTCTTTGGCAATACTCTCTTCTACAACTGTCTGTAAATATATAATATTACCCGGGAAACTTTCTTTCTCTTATAATTATTCCTTCCATGCAGATTAGTTTTATATATGTATTTAACTCTAAATTTAACTTCTTCTTTTTGACAGATTAACGCTGCAGCCCATCAGTCGCTCTGACCTCGGGTCAAATTTTACTTGCGAGGCGCGTAATACAGACTTGGTGGATCCGAAGGAGACATCGATTTCTCTGGATCTTAATTGTAAGTGAATCCAAATACTTTTCTTCATTGTATAATTTAAATAGAACAGAATTTTCTTATCTACGAGGAAAGAAATATCCACGTGAAAGAATATTCCCGCAGTACAAATTTGCGTTTCTTTCGCGTTTAACAGCCGAATACTTTTTAAAGAACGGGAGACTAATGAAAGCAAAAATGGGAAATATAAATTCTTATCACGCGGCTAACAAATCAGAGGCCTCGCCCCTGAGCCTATCTTGTCTCGCATTAACGATAAAATCTACGAGACATCAAAAGTGGGCCAACATCCTTTGCTCCCTCGCCGCTGGGTGAGTCGCCTTTAAGGGAAGATAAGGCGAGATAAGACGAGAAATATATTAAATCCACCCTCCGGTCCCGCCCGGCTCGTTCGTCCCCTCCTGAGAAGGAACGAGAAGAAGCATGAAAAGCGAGACTATCCTCTAGGCTCCTCGAAATTAGAATTCTTCGTTAACCCGCCTAGGGCGGGTTAAAGGCGAGGTGTAGAATAGGGATAAGGTGACGGTCCTAATTTTCGTACTAAACCGAAAAATTGGTGAGTGGAATCTTATCTCGCGTCGTGCCTTATCCAATCGGGTCGCGACAGGTCTGCAACACGATGGGATTTTTGTATCGCGCGAGCTACCATTTTCCACACGACCCTTTCCCTCGATCGCTATCGGCCGACGATTCGATTGCCGGCCCTTGATTCGATTAGACCGTTATCCATCACCGACGTTCTCGTAAGGATTCCATCTTACTCCTTTTTACGTGTGTATTATGGAAGCGGAACATTTCGCTTCTCCACGGAAAAATGTCGAGGACCGTACGGGGAGACGGTGATCGATACGTGTCCAATAATCAGGTCCTCCTAAAAATCACGGATTTTCGTCGAAGCTACTAACGAAATTGCAGGCCGGTTATCGATGAGCGAAGAGCGACCCCATCATAGCGGTGAATAAAAAAATTGCAGATTCAAACGATCAGAGAGGAAACCCTGATGAAGGAAGAGGAACGGGATCTAGTCTAAATGATGAACGCTCTTTGATTTTCGTTACTTCGGCAAAGTGCCCGCGCATCCAATGCGTATTTATTCCATCGTTTCATTTTATTTACCGTGAAATAAAAATTAAAAATTCTCGAACGTTCTCGAACAAACAGGGCACGTTCTCTTGCACTCAGCGCCTCGGAGCAGCGCGCATCAATCGCGTGATTGCTGCATCGACGAACGCATCAGAGTATCTTAACTTTAAAAGTTGATTAAACTTAGCGAACATTATCGGACCAGGATCGTTGCTTCAACAATATCACTTATTCGTGTTAAAGCGCGTTGTATTCCAATATAATAGTATTTCGTAACCTCGCGCGTCACTTTATAAGTTTATAAATTTAGGTTTTTATATGAACGTCTGAATCCAATGCAAGTTTTATGTTCATCTAATAGAGAATTGACCGATTTTTATATCGAATATTTATTTCTACGAAAAATAGCACACCGTTTCATTAAAATAAATTACTCAATTACGTAAATGGAGTAATAAATATTAAACGTCCATGTAAACGCAGCGTCAATATGTAAACAATTTACCAGTAATAAGATAACGTAAAGATAATGAATAATAAATAGGTGCTACTATTATCGTGGAGTAAGTGCATCGCAAACAGCGTATGGAAATCTCTATTCGCAGTATTCATATTTCACGAACGAACGAATCGTATCTAGTCGACACCAGCGAATTGGAAACCTGGATTTATTGCCGTCAGAACGTCACTTCGCGAGCAAAATTTAGGACGATGCAATTTTTCAGCACACGGGTACACGAACGCAAGACTTGAGGAAAACAGCAAATTATTAATAATAGATCAGAAACAATGACTGCGAAGATTGGCGATGTGTGAACAGTCGGTCACCAGGGGAGACGACACCACGTAATATACTTATGGCAAAATATTCATTCTTTGCGCAAAAATATTTGCCGAATAAATGTTCGTTGCGTCCACTCGGACAACACCGAAAATATTTGTTTAACTTATGCAATTGTTTCCACGTAGTGCGCGACCAATACGACGCGAAATAGCGTAGCTTCGTTCAGAAGTGAAGGGTGGCTGGAGGTCGGCAGTTTATCATTTTATAACGCGGGATCCATTTCAGCGATTTGACACGAGCGTAGCTAGAACTCTCATATTTTTATCGGTCATTTTTAATTCCTTAAAACCGGGCACAGTTTTCGTTAAAAATAAAAAATGTCGAATATTTTATGTTTGCATTATTAGAAAGTTTCAAAGCTGGCTAGATCAGTTCTTACACATATTAGTATTCTATCTTTAAATCAAAATTTGTAAAATATTTATTACGTGGAGAATTTTCCAAAAGAACGCTTTTTGAAAAATAAATTCCTAACAAATCATTCAAGGAAATGAAAAATTTATATATAATATGCGTATTAATATCACACATAGAATAATTAATTTAATATCTCAAATTTTTTAAATAATTAACTTTTTCCTGATTAAATATTGATAATTTGAGAATATATTCATCGACGCTTTGCTTCAATTTTCGCATATATTATGTTATAAATTTTAATATACGTATTCCTAAAATATTTGATCAGATTTTAGCAAGTAGAACACGCTGGCAAAGCCCGACGTGAAAATTCAGCACTTTGACGTAGCTGGACAGTGTCTTCAAAATTTGTGTCACTTTTTTTCTAGTGAAACCTCTATCTGTGATCATAAGAAGACCGGGTAGGAAAGGAATCGGCAACGAGTCCCTCCTGGCGGGGAAGCGGTACGACATGGAGTGCGAGACCACTGGTTCAAGGCCACCCGCGGTGATAACCTGGTACAAGGGTCGGAGAAGACAGCTGAAGCACACGACGGTAAGGAAGAAAAATAAGAAGTATAACGGCGGGTTGCGCGGATCCTCGACCTAGAAGCTGCTTCTTATCCCCCTCCCGTGGCTTATACCACGGGTATATCCCGTATCTTTTGTCCCCCCCGGCACAAAAGCCGCTTTTTCCTGCTTTCTTCCGCGGCTCGTCACTTCCATTTTTGTTCCGGCACTTTCGTGAAACACTGGTAGATACAGCCGGACTCGCACGCGCGCGCGGCTAATCCCAGAGGCGCGAACTTTCCCTCGGCTGCGATTCGCTTCGATTAATCAGAACCTATTTGCTAATACGTTGTTTTAACGCGATTCGATTCGTAATTCCCATGGTGCGCGGAGGCACGTAATTAACGGGTAAGCTGCTTATTATCCTCCAGTCGGGTCCCCGTTAATTAATCGCCGTCGCTGACTCTAGGAGTTTAAAAAAGACCGGGTGCAAAGATAACGCGATAACGCGTTGTCTGGCTCAATTTCGGTTGTTTCAAACTTTCATTTATAAAGCTTAGGGATTTTGCCCGGTTGTATTTTCTCGTAAATTCGTGGATTCGTACAGATGCTCTCGCAGAGAGCTCTCGCGCACTAAAAAGCCTTTTGATTAAATCGGAAATTACATGAATTAAATTTTGATTAGTAACTCATTATTTTTTCCACTTAATATAAAATTCTCTCTCGAAGTAAGCGATGCAAACAGCGCCAATAGATAATAATTCTTTACTGAGAACCGAGAAATGCGTTATCCGTCGGTTCTAGCGACATAGCTCGGGAATCAGTAACTCTACCCACACGCTTGTAAGTGAATACTTGTCAGAGATATTTTATCGAAGAGAAGTCTATTGTCAGTAAAAGTCCTCCGATATGCAGAATAGTTAAGGAAATCTCTTCTCGAAATTGCCACTTGTTCGCGCCAATTATCCTCGCATTTGTATCGGATTTGACAACGACACTATTGATACTCAAAAAAAATTCGACGATGACACGACTCTTCGGATAATCAAGATATATTTCAATACGCCGCGGCGTGAGATCGCACGATCGAGTCAATTTTCCATCGAGAGTTACGTGCCGCTTTCGAGTTTGTTAAGAATGAGACGTTGAGCTGGCGCCGATGACGGCGCGAATGCGAGAAGGGACGCGGGGTTAAAAGGTCGAAACGCCCCGGGGAACCGATAACTACATCCCTCGATAGCGAATCTTTCCCTTGGGAGAGATTCTCGCGAGAAGAGTACAGTCATAAAGAGCCGGGAGGACCAGGACAAAGAAGGAAGACGGGAAAGCGAAAGAAAGGAATAGAAAGACAGAAAGGGAGAGAAAGCGACGGAGAGGGAGAGAGAGAGAGAGAGAGAAGAATAGAGAAAGGACCGGGAGCAAATAAAGAACTGGTACTCTGCCCAAACGGATTGGATTCGCCCGAGGTTGGAGTCACATCCGATTGTGATAGCGGGTTGAAAGCGAGTCGAAGAGAGGTTGAAAGGGACGGTGGTGTTGATGGTAGCGATGGTGGTGGTTGTAGCGGCGAAGATCGGAGCTTTCGAGACGCGCCGATTGAATTAAGCAGCCACACCTGTCGACTCCAGATATTTTCATTGGCGGCATGCTAATTGCCAATTAAGCTATACCGATTCAGCCGATCCCCGAACATCCACTTTACATTTACGTCTCTCTTCTACCGGGCGCCGCGCTGAGACTACCGAAGGGCGATGTCTACTCGCCGCGTTTAGCTAAACGAATGGCGGCGAGAAGCAAGTTGCGGAGAACACGCGAACGCTCCGGGCACCACGAGAAGCATTAATCTATCGTGCACATTGCATGACAATGCTGCTATAAATATCAAAATAAATCTGGAGCACTATCGTCCCACACAGCACGCACTAAGAGAGCTTTTTATTTTTGATTTATTTATTTACTTATTTTAACGGGATTAATGCTTTAGAAAAGGATGCAAGCGTTCCGACATTATTTGTGTAATAAAAAAGAATGTGAAATAGAGAAACATAATAGTAATTATAAGAATGAATGCGCTAATAATCGTTAATAATTCTAGCAGAAGCGATAAACTATCACGATAAAGAAGTTAAGAATCACATAAGAGAATATTTGCAAAGAAGATGACATCTCAGAATACAAGCAAAATCATTAATTCCGATGATAAAATCCATGCTAGATAAATTAGTTCTAAATTAATATAAGGACGAAAGAGCGAAACATAATATGACTTTTGTATCTGAGTACGATTGCTACATTTTTCAAAAAAATCAGTATGGACGTTCCTGTGCATTTTTTCTCGCCTTCGAGGAGGAAATATTGATCTTTCAGGGAGTGGCATCAGAAACTCCCTCCGGCGCTGTAACTGCGAGTTGCATAATACTTGTCAAAATGTTACGATACTAAAAGCCCTTCCCGCTAGACGCGGTCGTTACGAGAGCGGACGCACAGTGCGAAAATCCGCGTCCGGGCCGGTGGGAATATTCGACATTATCCGATAATGTATGTATCGTCAAGAGCACATTACTGCCTGGCTTCCTGGAGTGTCTGCTAAACTACATCCGAACGGAGCAGGGGCAAGGAACTCGGCCCGCAGGGAATCGCCATTTATTAATCACGGCGTAATGAATGAAACGCCAAATCGATGGGATAGATATGTCACGTGTAATTATGAAAATTAAGTTGCCTCCATAAATGTTTTAGCTCGGATCGTGTATAAATCGTCGGTATATCAAGTAATAGTTATTAATCGCGTATCGATTTGATCATTAAAATGGAATTTTCGGGAGGTCCATATTTAATACTAGATCGCATTGCTTCGACCGTCGTCGGTTGAATTTCCAAATCGATAAAGTCACGGTATTACATATACGGTGTCGATTCTATTGACATATCCTTTAGGATGTGAAACGTTGTAGGATGTAGGTCAGTCTATTCATCGTAACTTATTTTATCTCGCTTACATCGAGGCGTAATAAAAATATCCAGCATTTTTATTTGAAATGCTGGAAATATAAAGGTAATCTTGATATTTTTAAAATAGGATGACATGTACAACCTGTTAATTATGTGTTTAGAGTAAAACAAGTTTGATTAAGCTAATCGATATCAGCAATATCAAATAAAAGGCAGTAGAAATCAAGTTATTATAAAACGATTATTTCGAGTTGAACGCGAATATATTCACGCGCATTGTTGCTTTATATTTAATTTCCATTAAATCTAAAATTTTTTCGTTTTTGTTTTATTCAGAAATATTTTATGTGAATATAACAATCGTTCGATTTTCTTGACGGTTTCTGCGCAATTATATCCCAAAGTTCGTCGTACTCGCATTTAAACTCAAATGGGAGTACCTCGGTCGAACGTTCTATAGAACTTCGCTAGCCAATGCCAGGACGGCTCGAATCGTGATAGTTAGGTACGCACGGCCCTGGGGGGCCCGGCATTATCGATAATCTGGAATCGGAGCTGTAACTTCCGCGCGTTGGCTCGCGTACACGCCAACGCGCCGCACTTTGGAGTCGGCGTTGTCTCCGGCGCCGTTGACGTGCGGCCCTAATTAATTTCACGTAGTTCATTAACGAACCCCGGCCGCAATGCTTAACGACGTTTTGGCGTCTCCGCGTATCGGGAGCTCCGAACCGTATTCCCAGAGCGGGCGAAAACTCCGTTATACTCGCTGATTAGCGGTGCAAACGATTGCTGCGTGCATGCGCGTATGTACGTTTCAAATTAGATACGACGTTGTGACAACAATAATGTAAGAAATGAATTTAGAAACCAACGTATTACGACCCTCATTCATATATGACGATCTATTTTATATTTTATTTTTTGTAAAAATATGACAGCCACAAATATAAATAATATATGTATTTATTGTATATATAATATATAATATATATTATAATAAATAAATTAATGAATAAAATAATAAGTAAATATGTATATAAATGTAATATTCTAATATAAATTTCTGTCACTAAGAAAATTAACAAATCACAATATGAGACAAGCAGAGACAAAAGAAAATATTAGAATTTAACGAGGAAGCATCGTTATACCTTAAATATACCTTAAATATCTGTCTCTTATACACATCTAGATGTGTATAAGAGACAGTCGTTATACCTTAAATATACCTTAAATATCTGAAAATCTTGATGAATGACACAGCTGGTGCCTCCTTCTCTGCATTTAAAGTACCATCTATCCTCGTAATAGCGACCATCTTTATTTAGACATAAATCTACGTGTAGTAACCGAAATGAGCTGTTATTAAACATCGAGATGGAACGATATATACTGCGAAAAATAATTCTATCGCTTCGGCGAAATTAATCGTAACTGACCAAACAATCCAACGAAATTGAATGTATCAGATTAACTACTTTATTAAGTACAATAATAGATTGTTTTTCAGTAAAAATTTTTACGCGATCATAAACGCATCGTTAAAATTACCCAATATGCTATTTTATTTTTTTTATTGTATACAGACACGTTTACAAACTTGTGGCAATAATTGGACTTCCAACACTTCATTTTGATTTAATGTTAAAAATCATCTGGAGACAGCGCGCGGTCTTCGTGCTTATCTATTATTCTATTACAAGTATTGCACCCTCGTTCCGGTTTTTCGATTATTTCCTTCTATACACGCGTCGAACGGCTCTCGCTTCTCCACGGTAAATGAAAAATAAGCGAAATCCCTGATCGGAATCCGCGCTGCTTAGGAGAGATTCTCGCCACGTCGGCAGGACTTGGAGCTTTTTCGAGCGTCCGAGGACGAATTCCCGACAGATGTTACCACGGTTGCTTACGGCCCGCCCCTGCGGAACCTAATATAACCGAAATTAACCATGGCGAGCGGCGCGTCGAATCAGATTTTTCTCTCTCTTTTTTTCGCCCCGTTCCGCTTTTCCCTCGCCATCTTGCGCCACGAAATTATACCGTGCGAGAACATTTCGAAACATTCTCTCTCTCCGCGAGATTATTTTTTTTTAAATTATACTTGTCCATCTCTTTCCATCCACCCCTCTTTTTTCCTCTGACGGATGCGAAACGGAGAGCGCGGCTGAAGTTGCGCGTGTTACACCCTTTAATCCCTTCGTTGCTGGCGTCCATTTTAATGGAATACACATTCAATTTTGCTGGAATTTATAATATGTACATTTTTGAAAAAGAAAATATTTAATTCTCATGGTATTTTGTATTTTCAACCTGCCGTTGTGACTCATATTATTACGTTACATATATTTATATGCAGTAATGTGAGTCGCGAAAGCACAAGCTTTCTTTAAATACAGCTCATATTTGCTCCTGTAATATTCTATAGTTTTGAAATCCCGTCCGTATCTCTCCTCTCTCTCGTGACGTCTTGTGCCAAATTCTCAATGTGCATATGGAACTCTGCCACTAAAGTTTTTTTTTTAGAGAAGATTCCTGACTTATTGTCATCTGCGGGTTTGATTCAAGCAAGTGAATCCACTGATAGCACTGGTGCATGCCATCCTAAATATATAAATTTAATAGCAGCTAAAGAATAAAAATCGGTCCAAGGATACAAGATGTACTTTATTTTTTCTTCTTCTTGTTTCTCTTATTTGGTTTCTTCGGGCACGTACATTCCGCCGGCGTCGATATCTGTCAATGTTGCCACTCGGTACACTCGTATCTTCGAATGTTTCTCCAGATGTATCTTTATACTCTTAAAGTCACGCGTTTAGAAAAAAATGTAGTAAAATTATCTTTAAAAACTTGGAATTATATGATCCATTAAATATATTCTCTTTTATTTCACATTTAGTTTTATATTTTATTCACTATGATCAGAGATATTTTTAAAAATAAATTTAAAGTTTCCTTTTTTTTCATTATATTCACATATTCAATCTATTATTCAAAACGAAAGAAAGGCTTATATATATATAATATATATATGGATATAATTAAGCCCCGAATGCTATTGAAATAAAACGAATGTAGATTAGAGGTACGTTATATGCGGTATATGTATATATTTTCATTATTATGAATAATTATAATATATCGCAGCATGACGTAATATCGTAAAGAGCTAAGATATAGAACAGCTAAGACACAAAAATGGATAATATGTGAGACAAAGAGAAGATAAAGCAATAATCATCATTTATCGACATTCCCAGCAGTATTACGTATTCATACAGTTACAAAATTTGGCCTATATATACTTATGTGATTAGCATAATGAAAGCGCGAAACGACTGACAATTGGGAGGCAAGATGGCGATTTCCTCTTGTGTTGGATTTTGTGAAACTTAACCGTTGTAAACTCGAATAGATTAACACAAGTAACAGAGATTCTGGAAACAAGTTTGATAAGAGCGAGGCAACGAATTGAATGCAAATGTATACGCTCAGCCTCTGAGTAGAAAATTAAATGTTAGCACAGAAGTATTTATCAAGTAATAATGACTGTAACAATGAGTTGGTCGTAGCAATATCAAATCATTTTTAAGATTGTTCTTTATTCCATTTAGGAATTAGAACAAATTTTCAATAATTATTGAAGTAGCTACTTTTTAAATTATTGTTTCTGATATAATACTAAATTAATTTTTTTCAGTACTTACATATATTATTACAATCTCATATACTAATGTGTTATATATAAATATTATTTTATTTTTAATATATATTAAAATATTAAATTATATAAAAATTAAAACTATAACATATTAAATATCTACATAAACCATTTATATATATATATATATAAATCATATTAAAATACAGAATTTGCCGTGGGTTGCATCGTCGTGGCGTGGGGTTGTGCATGTTGCGTTTGTAAGTCGCATGATAGTTGACTCTTTCCGTTGGAGTGTTTCTTTCATTTTCAAATCACATCGGCTGGTCACCAGTTTGGAGTTACGTCTGTATTGGAGTCAAACTTGACCAATATAAATTCTTACACGCTTGCAGGCTGTGAATTGTTCGAGAAACATGGAATTGAGGCGTAGGGAAATTGAAAGACTGAAGAATTTATAAATTTCATATGATACTGTTGTAAAATAAATGTGATACTGTTGTAAAATAATAATAATGCTGTAAACGTTTTTTTCTATCATCCTGTCGTGAAATTCAAATAACCAAAAAAACTTCGCTCGTTCGCACCGCCCCATTTTTGTCCATTACGCATGTCGGACAACTTAGTTTTACCGAAATATTAATCCATTTATGTCGCTGATCGAAATACTTCGTCTGTGTCGGCGCAATCGCTTCCACGTCACGTCGTCGTGCGAGATTTGAATGACTTTTCGTCGTGAGAGATTGCGAACTACGAAACGCGTTTTCAAGAGATCGAAGCTCGGTTCAGCCGGCATACCTAGTTCCTTAACAGAATATAGCAGTTGGCAACTAGGACTTTCGTCTGAGCGAAAGCGCACACACTCCATACTACTGACGCGCGTGCTAATTCGCTTCCATGTCGTCTTCCTCGATGAGCTTCCTCATTTACGTGCTCCGACCTCATCGTTTCAATTCGCTGTATTGACTTGCACAGGCAAACAAAAAGTTTTGCAAACAGATGCTAAGAATGATAGGAGAATGATACGACAGTAAATAGTCGATTAAAGAATATATGTACCTTGGATAATCTCAAATTCTTTTTATCTCCTTTATTATTTAATAATTAAATAAGATCGAAAACTGTAAGATTTTATTGTTTAACATATAATATTTCGATTAAGTGATATTATGTCATTAATTTATTCACTTACAAGCGTAATACTCGAGTGATCTAGACACACGTCGCAAGGCGCCGCGGTTTCCGCACGATTTACTACATGTGGCGAACAAATCGGCGTGATAGATAAAAAAGATAATTTCACTGAATTTCCTGTGGATGGTTCGCAGGAGGAAAGATCCGAGAATCGAACCGTCAGCACGGTGGAGTTCGAACCGGGTGTGGAGGATCATGGGAAATCTATCACCTGCCGAGCAGAGAATCCAAACGTGACCGGACTCTTCGTCGAGAAGTCCTGGAAGATCGACGTCGTGTGTGAGTACACATTACATTTTTCCTTAACGTTCCAATTTCTCGCAGAACCGTAAACTCGCTCACGACCGACAGATCGCGAAACTGATCGCGGTAAATCGAATACGACACCATGACGAATGGTACTTTACAGCGTTTGTCGATCTCTCTTCCCCTCCCTTCTCTCTCTCTCTCTATCCCCCGTTCTCTCTCTCTCTCTCTCTCCCGTTCTCTTTCGACTCCTTCCATTATCGTATATCGCGCACGCATGCGTCGTAAAAAAGGAAAATGAAGAAATTGCCCGACAACCACTCGACATTCTCGATCTCATCTTCATTCGGGTCCCGAATCGGCCGGTTTTATGAGCCTCTTCATTCCGCGCACCAAAACGCACCTTCCCTCATCCCCCGAGTTCACGCATCATTTCCTTTTCGGGTCCCACGCGCTGCTCCCCCTTTTTATAACCGCCAATAAAAAGATCTCCGCGGGATTTCCTATAAATTGCTGTCAAAAATTCGGCAACGTTGATCCGCCCTCAGAGCCTCTCAATTCTGACTTTCGTGAAAAGAAAATCAGAAGAGAAGCGTGTGCGACATTGGTAAAAACGAAGTCATTGATAAATTAATTAATGTAAACCTAGCCATAATTTTAATCACGTTTTGTACCCCTGTACTTTCGTTCACTGACAGCCAAATAGCTTTTCCGCTTTCATTATCTAGATTCTTCCTTTCATTATCCAATGCAATTCTATAGACACTGTGTTTCCTTTTATACAGAAAGCAATTCTATAGACACTGTGAGATCTCGATATCTTTAGTTTTTTAGATCCGCGATTCTTTAGACCTTAAAGGTACTAAATGCATCTTTCGTCCCGAGTCTGATAATTACGTTCAAAGGCGCAGTTTTTTTTCCAGCGGTCTCATCTCGTTTTTGCGCTCTCTCCCTCTTTCTCTCTCTCTCTCTCCCTTTCTTCCCCCCCCTCTCTATCTATTTATCTATCTATGTTATTGCAACGGGCATAAGAGCGCGATGTAGGAATGTTATATGAACGTCGCATGCATCCAGTCACCCGTGAAATTTATTTCGCAACTACGCTCATATCCAACCTCGTAAACTTTACGTTCGACTTGTCGAGAATTACAGCACGCTTCTCAGTGCATATTAAAACAACGGGTGACAACATAACCAGAGGGGAGGGAGGAAGGTTGCGGGAGAAGGACCGAGTATCCCGTCCCATCCAGCAGCATCCGAATTCTCCAAATGTGTCGCGGTCGGAGTTATCGTCCTGGAAATCTTCAACGTGAACATCCACGTGTTTTATATTCGTCGGCGCCGGCAAATGATCGCGTTAGACAACAGCTGGCGAGTTCTATCTCGCGCGGTATCATTTTCTCGCGAGATTATTATACAACGCCTCTGTAAAATTCCTCTGTCCCAATTGCGCCGCGCGACATAACGCTCGGACAACGATTATAAATTTCGCACAAGTCGTAAAAAGTACGCAGAAGAAATAATAACGACACTTTTATCACCGCGTTGTCACGTGGGCGTAAGAACAAATTTTACACGCACGCACACGACTCCGGGGCTCTTTTAAGCCGCGGACAAACCGTCCCACTGATGCTCGCGATAAAAGGGTTTAAGGCGCCCGCGCCGGTCGTCGGCGACTCGTAATCTCGAAAGTTTTCCTGCGCAAACGTCATCCGTGTCGGCGTCTCTGTAACGTCTTTAATCGCCAGCGGAATCTCTCGCAGCACCTAATGTTGCCACCAATTAAGTAATAGCGTCCTAATGAAATTGTGACGGTCGATTTGTGGAAAAAGTGGATCAAAGGAAGAATTCGAAAGGAAAAATTCGATGCAACGGTAATACTACATGGAAAAAACGATAAGGTTGCCACAACCACAATAATAGTAACATTTGGTACAGCCACGTCCTGTGGTTGTCACATTCACATTGA
>NJRQ01000100.1:490329-509761 GCA_003063805.1 Aphaenogaster ashmeadi
TGACAACCACAGGACGTGGCTGTACCAAATGTTACTATTATTGTGGTTGTGGCAACCTTATTGTTTTTTCCGTGTATCAATTCTTTTGAAATATTTGGGGAAATTGGTCGATATTCGGTTAGTTTGAGTAAGTTTCGTTACCTGAATCTAATTACTGATCTAAATTTCGTCTTCTCAGCTTTTTACGCCCGCTCTTCCCGAGTTCTTTGAAAAGTGGGTTAGCAGTAGCGGTGCGCGATAAATCGAAAGCTCTTTAAAGGAGCGGTTGCAGCATCGCGACGTAAATTTATATCCACGAATGTCGACGCAGAGGTAATCCTTGATAGAATAGAGACCGCTCTTACGATGTTGCGGGACGTCGTATATCACCGTATGTTCATTTTAATTGTATAATACGTATGAATAACGAGGAAAAAGTGCGGCGCGAGCGGAAGACTCGCGTGCCGCCTCAGATATTTTTTTCAATTTGCGAGGAAGGGAGGAGCGTTACTTCGGCAGCGATAAATTTCTCGATTCCGTACGGTTTATCGTTCGTTCTCATCTGTCCGGTTGCGTCCGTTGCACCTGCACGGTCGGGCAGAAATATAGCGACCGGGAAATACATAAGGAGCACGGACGAGAGTATTCGCGTAACGGGAAAAACTGCAGAATACGGGAAACGGTGTCACGTCACGTATTCGATTACGGTGACCGTTCCTACGGAGTCCGGACTCGGAATTACACCATCTCGGAGAGACGGTCCGGCCTGGTCGACCCCTCGTCTTCGCCGTCACTGTCGCCTCCGACAGACAACGGCGAGAGAAGATTGAGCTTCCGGCCTCTAACTCCTTCCAGCCTCTCTTTAATATTAACGAACCTTGCCGTAATTTATAAAAATAGACGAGTTACGAAACGATAGATAAGCAGCGGGGTTAGAATCCGCAGAGGGGCTGACTGTACGACCGGGGATGAACTAACGCGATCAAGCTAATTAATATTATCTCCCGGAAATACATCCCGAAACGGCGCGGTGGAAGAAAACGGGTTGATCTAGAGGACGGGGAGTTCATTGCGGTGAGCGATAAGGTTCCGCGAGAAGATACACCGCGGAGGTAAACCACGGAAAAGGATCGTGGCGGCTCGGTATGGTTAAGCTAATGTGCACAGCAAATGCCAGATACGACGAGCAAATAAAAGGCTTGATTGCTAGCAGCTATCCGTGGCTGTGAGCCGCGGGGAAACATCTACGAGCTGCCGTGGGAACGGCGCGAGATATTATTGAGAGTCTCACGGGTAGGAAAAATATATCGGAGCTAATGGAGGGAGAGGTTGAAGATTATGCCTCGCGGACGTAGCTTCGCCGGCAGAAATCGAGATATGTGTGCGCGCGTCTCGGTAATGAAAACAGCGATTTACGATGCTTTTATCGCTGTATTTGCAATATTATATATATTTCACGACGAAATGTCCGAATGAGCGAAGCATGTCGTAACATTAGTCTGTCCCTCCATCCATTTTTATCTTCTCCTTTACGTTAATAGTAATGCCATTTTTTCAAAAAGTGTCAACACTTTCGCAGCTATTGACGTAATTTTACGTCACTTTAAAATCTATACATGGTTGCCGCTGACGTAATTTTACGTCATTTTATATTTATATAGGAACGCAGATGACTTTATGATTCGTATTTATGATTATGGCAGCTGTCTAGCAATAAATTTATTTTAAGTTCCTCAAAAAAAGCGTTTGAACGGAATTTTAAAAAAAGAGAAAGAATTTAAAAACGAAATATATAAAAAAAAGCGATATTAAAAAAGAGATATATAAAAAAGAAATATATGTAAAAGAGGGGTATCACATTTTATTTTTACATATGTAAGAATATTTCATTATTTTTAAAAATATATTTAATGAATTTTTAAAGTTTTTTTGAATTTTAATATTCCCCCATATCCCATATCTATAAATTTAAAATTTTTTCTATTTAGATTTGTAACGTGAAAATTTCTTTCAATTTCAAACAAGTGGTTACAAGTATGATATTATAAAGCAATTTTTTTCATTTTCATTTTCATTTTAATGCCAAAACTTTGCAGCAACCAGGTAGAGTTTAGTAAATTGCACGCGGCTCCCAGTTTTAGGTCGCGCGCTAAAATTGCTGCGAAAGTGTTATTGAACGATAAGAGAAAGAGAGATTGATATAGCGAAATATATATGCGATCCTGATATATTCTTTGTCAATGTATATATAATATAGAAAGGTTTTTAATATTTTGCTCTTACAGATCCGCCGATAGTATCGTTAAACCTCGGATCGACTTTAAGCCCGGAGGACATTAAAGAAGGGGATGACGTGTATTTCGAGTGCCACATTAGAGCCAACCCACCCTGGTCCAAGCTCGTCTGGATACATGACGTAAGAATTCTTAAATTTATCCTCGTATATCGCTTTTTTATGTTATCGCGGTGGTTCCGAAAATACGACACCACGTAAATTTTACGCAGTACCCGCGTATAGGAAGACTTTTATGATGGGTTTCGTCGATATGCGTAACACTCTCGTCCCGCTTCGTACATCGCCAGTATAACTTTAAATCCTTTATTTGCATAATATATGAGCTACCACGTAACGATATTGACGCGTGAAGAGAAGCTTTCGACACGATGTCACGTCGATACAGACCTATTTCCGTAACGAAGATCTGTATCGTCAATTTTATCGTTTATATCTTCAAACTCGCGACAAATAATAAATACAATGTAAATAATAATTTTACAAATCGACACTTCGATTTTCTATTCTTGTTGCATGAATAACTTAAAAGCATCCGTTTTCGATGCAGCGATAGAATTTAATTCCTCTGACAGTTATAAACGTGTACATTTTGCTTTATCGACTTTATACAATTTTAAATGTCACTTCTAAAATACCAGAAACCATATCGAGCCAGATTGAACGCCGTGCATGATTTATCTCGCATTCGTGACGCTGTCGCATCTCGGGGAATAAAAGGCGCGCAACGAGCGTAAAACGGGTATCAAGGCGTAACCAACGTTAGTCGGTCCCAACCTCATACGGGAGATAGTTGCCTCGGGAGACCGCCTGCCTGCTTATTCTAGGCAGCACTACTTGAATTTCGAAACGCAGCCTCCGCCGCCGCCGCTGCGCATTGTGTATACACCTACCGGTGCGGCAATTGCAGCGGAGACGGAAGTTAAAGGAACGCTCCCAAGGCGTACTCGGGACTATCAGCGACAAACTTTGGCCTGTGTATCGGTGGCAGCCACGGAAGCGCACCTCCTGAATTCTAATCGTCCCGATCACCGGCTGCGGCCCCAGAATCGCGCGGTGCACGTGGCATGCGATCACGAATATCACCGTGCATTAATTTTTGTCGTCTCTCGATAATCCCCCTTCCCCCATCCCCAAGTCTGCAACGACACGTAAAGATATCGAGATGCGAACGACATTCGCGAGATACGCGTGCAACTTAGTCACGTCTTAATAAAGTTCAATATGCGGACTGCTAGTTTAAATTACGAAGTCGCGCGATTACGAATGGCTGCGCGTTAATTTCCAACATTGGGAGTCCCTGATAACTTCTTCTCTAACTCTCTCTTTCTCGATAAGAACAACCGTTCTACCGTTTGAACGCAAACTTTATGAGACTTGTATAATCATTTCGTTGCACGTTGACGACAAAAATAGAAGTTTGATAAAATTTAAAATTTGCAGACATAGTTCAGGTTACGAAATGACGCGATTATAAATGATTGAGCGTTACTCTCTCTCTCTCTCTCTTTTGTCGAGCACCCCCGATAACTCGCGCAACTCCGTCATGTGTAATATAATACGGTAAAAAAACAGCTTGACGGACATCTTTCAATCGCTCAAATAATTCCATAAACTTTATGACTAACAACTAATCTTATACACGGTCAATATACTTTTAGAGATTACGTCGTACTTTGAACTATCGCAATTTCTCAGAATCCTCTTCTCTGTTGTTTATCCTAAAGCATTCGACAGAGTGTTTTATAACGTTTCCTAAAACTCATAAGTTCATAATTTTATTTACAATCTTATAAATGAAAGATCCGCTGCGTTCTGGAGCTTTCAAAGCGGCGCAACCTTCCCCTTTCGGCCCCCCTCGGATCTTAATGTATTAATCCAACGGCCATAACACCTGGCGGAAGATTGCGGTGCACGCGTATATACGCCATAATTAAATTAACATCGGCTACGCTAGCCAGGAATCCCGCAGGAGCGCGCGGCGCGGCGCATTAGCTTTCCTCCGGTCTTTTCCGGGATCAGCCCGAGGCCTCATATCCCTCCCGTGTTCCTTCGTTCACTTTAGCCCGGCTCATCCTTCCCTCCTCCTCGCACCCGCCTTCTTTTCGTTTCGTCGCACGGCGACCTTTCGCCGGATATACGTCGCGAAGGGCTGCAGGAAACGGGCTAACGGTGGGCGGCGAGCAGCTGCTACCGCGTAAGAGATTTCCCTCGAAATTGCATCTTAAAAATATGATCCGACTTCATTCCGGAGGGAGAGCACCCGACTATCGCACCGACTATGTCATCCCCTTCTCTGCTTCCCCCGCTCTCTTATCCCTCTACCGCGTTCTTTACCCGCGACTTCTTCCTTTTGCTTGCGGATCGTCTTCTAGTCGCGCGATCCGCTTCTCACCCTCTGGCTAAGCTCCTCCTAGTCTTTGTACGTGTCTTCAAACGATGGATGGATTATCCAACCGCACCCGATTCGCGCCATTATCGTAAAACTGGTTCTTAAAACTATCCGCGATCGCACACATATACACACACGCGCGTACAGACTCGGACTTCTCCGGTGATTATCGAACTCCCGAAAGTAACGGAAGTCGGATACGTTGAGCGCTTTTCTTCCAGAAGAAAAGTACGTTTAAGTAAAAATGAGCGCCCGAGAGAGACGATTTCTTGACTTAATATGCTCGTTTTTCTCTCCAAACTATTATTTTTGAAACAGCGTAGAAGCTGACGTTCATTTGTTTTCCTTTCAAATTCAAAATTGATAATTTTGTTCATAATATGGTTAGGAGACACATTATGACAGGAGAAATGATTAATTTCTACGTTGCTTTATTTCTATGTCGATTATTTCTCTAGTCTTGAACGCGTTTGCCTTTAGATCTCGTTGGATTTTCACGTTCGCGCTTGGTACACCAGAAATGTTTCATTCATTCGGCGTGGCCGATACCTTCCACTCATCCGGAAGGGTTTGCCTAGGAATTATAAGGGCCGTTGGCACGTTCTATCTGCCAATCAATCCCGAGCAGCAATCGGACCGGGATCCGGCACCACTGGGGTCTTAGAAAAGCGTTTCGGGCAGCAGTAACCTTTTGAGTGGCAATCGTAAAGAGGGAGAAAGAATCATGAACGGTCGGAGGGCGAGCGGAGGAGTTGGGGGGGGTAGGAGAAACGACGCACGCGAGCGAGAGGGATTGAATGGAACCGGAAAGTGAAAGAGAAACGGAAATAACAGGGGCCAGGGAGAGAATAAGGCGAAAAGGAGGAAGAAATCGAGAAGGCGAAGAAAGAAATGTGGGGTAGCCGACATAATGGAGTGCAGTGATTAAGTCGGTTCTATCATTCACGGGGACAATAGAGAAGTTCTGTACCTACCTGCAGCATCGACGAGCCAATCGGCCGACCGGTTTAGACGAGGAGAGAGCCTGAAAAGATTCTCTCAACTCTTCATCTTTTCTCGCAGAGTGGATTGACCGAGCGTACTGCCGGAAGGGTCCCATTAATACCGTTGTCCTCGTGGACACGCAGAAAGATCGAGAACTTATCTCGAGCTCCGTCGAGTCCTCCCTTTCGTATCTGGCTACACCTAGTCGCTCCCCATTAAGAGACAGTTTGAATTCATTCTGTGCAGGAAGTGTAAGAATTGACAGCGAATATACATCACGCAATTCCGAGAAACTTTCGTCAGTCGTGTTGAGACGTTGACGTATTTTAAGCTCATCAAAACGACGTTGGAAAAAGAAAATGTTTCTACTTCCTGGATTCCGGCGAATGGATTTCGCTAGCACGAGACGGGCGATATCGATCAAACTTGAAATTCCGCGTCGCCTCGCCGCTGTTCGATGCGCTCGTATCGGCGTCGTGGCTTTTGTACATACGTCGATTGGATTGCACGAGCGAGCGCCAAGGATAACGGTTTCCGCGCTGCGAATCTACCGAGTGCATTTCCCTCTCACGCGAGATTCGGCCCGACAAGTTCGGATCTTAATGCGGCACGGGGGTGCGAGAGCGCGAAGGAGTCGAAAAGCGTGAGCGCGTGTATGTGTGTGTATGTGCGCGTGTATGTGGGTTCCCGAGAAAGTGGATGTCGAGAATTCGGCGGGCCGTACATCAATCAATTTCACTACCATCGCGATCAAGGCGTGTCGGGGTTCTCGCTAAGGGCGACTCCCCGGGACTCCGGTTAGGGTGGGAGTACGGATTCGTTTCGTTCACGATTTCGATCTCGCAATTTTTCGTTAGAAGATAAGACGGCGGTGGCGGGGAATCAGGAGCGATAGCCGATCGCGTAGTCACCTACAGTCTTCGCCTGGCACTCCTAAAAAGAGCCCCGATAGTCGGCAACTTTCGAACAGCTGTTCGGAACTACTTCCACGCCGTATCTCCGACATTTCGCCGAGTACACCGGCCAAAATCCTGGACGCTATTGATCCCGGCTGATTCTAATGGCTCAATACAACTATCTATCGCAATTGCCAAACTTTCCCTGAGAACGCCAAAAACATTTGCGCTCAAACCTTACACAAGTGGAGCGTATCTGGGCACGTTTCTAGGACATCTAAAAACATTGACGCGTAGACTGTTTAATTAAATATTAATAGCTCCAATAATATTTGAAAAAGAACAGGTATATTTAAATATTCTCGTGTCATTCCGTGATGGCTGAACACGCTGAGATTCATTTAATTTGAGATATTTTGCAACGTGGAAAATAGATGGCTGTTAAAGCACAAAATTATAAAATTTCCCAAGAAAAACACGAGGATTCGATGTAGTGAGCAGAGTTCGTCGTATAGAATAAAAAATTTCATAAATGTTTTACAGAATCTGTTATTATGTTTTATATATCTTTTTGAATTTTTAAAACGCTGCTTTTAATGCTTTTAAAAAAATTTATTATAACACATTCATATTTTCTTCCTTCACTTTAATATTATTTAATATGAATGTATTAAACTGTATTTTGGAAAATTTAAAGGAAGGAAGGATCTGCACGGAGCTTAGTGGAAGCATTTTCTATGTTCGCAATAATTCTCAGTTTTAAATTTCGCATTTCGATAGGGAGTCAGAAAGAATTGCGCTTGGATAAAAGATCATATAACCGTCCTGCGCGAAAAATATTTTGCAAAACCCAGTCAGAAATAGTACGATCCGCGCAACACCGTAATTGATCGACTCTGCACCACTCGTTCCTACCGTAATAAAATCGACAACACTGCAACGCACTGCGAATATTCGATAACAGCGCATCTCTATATGACCCCGCGCGGCAATTGGGATTGCTCTACTGCTAAAACCAAAATACAAATAACTTCGGCAAACTAATATCGACCGCTCAAATGTGGACCGATGCACCCTTACGCACACGCGCGTCACGTGCGTTCGTGATTGCACGTCACAACATATTCGAGACTTGCGAATTATCGTCTCGGCCGGTTCTCTGAATCGCGAACGATGATTGAAGGAACGGCCGCATCTGTGAACGGATGAAGACCAGGACAGCGGCCTGCGCCTTGCAAGAATAAACGGAATAAAAAGATTCCTTTGAGGGATAGCGGTCTGCCAGGAGGCGAGGCAAAAGGAGCAGGAAGGAAGGACGGAAGGAAGGAAGGAAGGAAGGAAGGAATGAAGAGTGGAAGGAAGTATGGCCGCGGCTTGTTGGCAATTTTTCAAAGAATCAGTGTGCCGTCTGACCGGAATGAACGATCCCCTCTCCCATCCTGCAGAAACCCTTTCTTTTTCCTCAAGCTTGCTCCTTTTGCGTCTGACCATACGAGAGAGAAAGGAAGAGAAAGAGAGAAAGAGAGAGAGGGAGAGAGCGGAACACTGAGCGAATCACGCGACCGCACAGGATCCTCCTGTGACGGGAGATGGTTTCTGTGTCCAGAACCGGGCATTCCTGTACGAGAGGTGATCCTCGTTTGAAGGGCGCGAGAAAATTCGATAGATCCTCGGGATCCGAAAGGTGATGCCAAAACGAAATTGGACGGGCCGTCCGGCGGTACGATAGTCCCAAAGATTTCGTGAACCAACTGAGAGACATCTCGGACGCATTCCTAGAAATCGAATGTCGCGGATGGAATGTCTTACTATCGATTGGCGCGAGAGCGTTCTAAGAATCGGGAAGGGACGGTCTCAAGATAAGTAATGCGATCACCGCTTTGGTCATACGATCGTTGGGGAACTAAAATAATTTCGAATAGCACACATTTACGAGCAATTAACCCGGTTTAATTCATTAGTATCGCTATAATATCTTTTAAGGGACCGTAGAAAGGAAGGTATCGAAGACACAGAGATAAATAGCATTAGCCATTAGCGACGGCAATTCCCTTAGGCCGATGCAATTAGGCTTGTCGATAGGTAGAAGGGTGTCAGCTGTCTGCGCCCGGAGAATGGACACAATGGGGAAGTTAGTTGATCCTCATTTACGGAGCAAACCCTATGAAACCTAATTATCGGAAGCGTAGTGCTCTCTCGGCTTCTAGTTTTGGGACTGACTGATCAAAGGGCCTTGTTGCGTTCGCCGCAGCGCCGTAATAAAATTAAATTAATAACGCTGAGCCAAAATGTGCCGCGTGATTGAACAAAGTATACGATTTTCGCTCGGAAAATCCGATCGCCATATCACATTCATTACGTTACAACAAGGATCTGTAGAATCTGACGCACGCTTTTTCAATCTTGGCAATCACTGATCCTCGATTTATCAGGAGTAATCCGCGAATCTCGTCGCTTCTCGTTTTATTTTACATTTTCGAGATATCCAATCAAAACCCGCAATCTTCGGATGGTCATATTTTCGGCTTGTTCACTTTCTGTAATTTTAACGCTTCCATTATACTGTGCTATCGAACGTAAATACGCGAATGATCGCGCGCTTGAATTAGAACGAAATTGCTGGCGCGAATCTACTTACGCGGACAAATACAAGTACACCAGGTGGAGGAGTAGATTGGGTAAGTAGGATGAGGCGCAGGACGGATGATGGCTCTTCGTGGAATGGCTCGGTCGCAAGAAAAGATAAACGAAAGTCAGGAGCTGACTACACAGGACGATATCGTACTCTCCATTCCGCCTCGTCGAGACGACGAGGAGAAACGCGGACGGGAACGACGAAAGAACGGAATCCCGGCTCGTGGGAACGGAAAGGTGGAGGCTGGGGGATTCGAGTCGCGAAAGGGAACTTTAAACTTCGCTATCTCTGCCGAGGCGGGAGTACGCAACGGGACCATACGTGTAAGCTGCCGCGATATCGATCGCCGTGCAGCGAATCTCCATCACGGAGTGTCTCTTTGATGGTGGTTTTGACCGATAAGCTTCGACATCTCGTCTGACGTAGACAATGTGAAATAAAGCATGATCTTCGAACAGTTTTACTTTCGAGAAAATAAAAGAAAAGCTCGATAAACTAAAAGTCAAGAAATTAGAGTCAAGAATATATAAAAGTCGGGAAATTATAATAGATGTTCGTAAAGGCGCAAACGCGAAACTTAAATAATCGATGTAAGTAATATAGAATTAGCTCGATCTTCTTCTTTTTTAGACCGTGTTTAATTACAGTTATATTAGACAAGAATAAGTAATACATCATTTTTTTCTTTGCATTCATCCAATCGTATCGTTGAACTGCTATTAGAAAATATAGATATTTTTTTATATCTATATCTAATTTCAAAGGAACTTTTCTTGAATAAAGAGGAAGATTACGCGGAAGGAATTGCGACGTTGCAGTAATGTGATCAGGATTATTTTGTAAGATTATTGAATATAGAATTTCAAGACGGAAACACAGAGGGAAGACGTAAAGACGTTCCCTTAAAAATTCCTCCGCCGAGCTTAACGAGGTATAACGTTTAACGAGTCCTTTCCGAGCTTCGTCTCTTGCCGCAAGTAAATCGAAGATAAACCTCGGGATTTAACCGGGGCTTAACCTATGCTAAGCGTGCTTAAACCTCCTAGCCTAGACTCGACCACATGGATGGCTGATTACATAGATTACAATGCAGTTTAATTGAGTTACGTCGCTAATGGCCGCAAACACCACGTTCACTTTATTTTTGTTTTTTTTCTCTTTATTGCTTTTTATTACGTTTTATTGAAAAAAATATATTCCATATATCAAGATTGTGTGAATTTAATTGAAAAAAAACTCCATGTACATCAACCCGCGCTTTCAATTCACATGAGCGTGATACGAGTGACTAAGTGCTCTAAAATGCCTAATATGTCATCTCTGATGTTTTATTTGACGCTTTATGGGGCACATGAGTTGCGAGGTTGAAATATTAAAAATTTTGTCGAACTTGTTTTTTTGAATCATCCCGAATTCAAATATTTTTTTTAATGGAATGGAAGTTGTTTCTGATTAAACTCATCGATATCAGTGTAATGCATTTCGAAAATAAGCTTCACAATTGCGTGTTAATCTCTTACTGGCGTTCTATCGTTCGTACATGCTAATCACGCAATAAAATAAGTTCATCGATTATATCAGTTAATCGTGCACAAGTAATTAAATATCTCCGCACTATTGTCGTGAAATCGTGCGAGCGAAAAATACGATGAGGGAGAAGAAGGAGGAGGGGGGTTTCAACGGGGAACGACGTCGCGACGCGCCGAGATTATAAAACAATTGAATAAATCTACCCCTTCGAGAGCGGCGTCCAGGAGAAAGAAACGCGTCCCAGAGAGGTGGAAGACAGAAGTGGTGGAAGAAGGAATCTCTGAACCTTCCCCTTCGCTTCGCCCCTCGCGCGTCCCCGGTCTATACCCCAACCCCGGCCAACTTCTCCAAGATTCAAATGGCCTCGTTTCAAATCGATTTCGAATTATCTTCGGCGAGCGGATTCTGGCGGAACGGGAGAGAAGAGGGTCCGCCGGTGTAATAGAGGAAACGGTAGTGAGGTAAGAGGTATAAGAACGAAATGGCGGTGAGGGGATGATGGAAGGGTGGAAGGGGAGAAGTAAGGGGCAGGGTGAAAAACTTAAGGGACTTTTACTGGCCGAGAAAATGTTTGCCGGCGAGACAAAGACCGTCCGACTGTCGTTTCTCGTCTGATTAAATAGGCAGGCACCACTTTTACGGGCAGTGCACTATGACAGGCATACGCAGACTCTGAGATATCCCTCTCATAATCGCGCGTTTTCTCCCACCCCCTCCCGCGTGTCAAAGTTTCGCTATGTTCGGCAAGCAGATAAAAAGATCGGGTAACAGCGAGGTAAAGTAAAACGATATCGCTTAATACAAGGGAGGAAAGTTTTTACGGAACCGCGAGAGAGGGTAACAGGGTGATGCATTTACCGTCGGATTCCGAGAAAATGGCTTCCAATAATAAGTTCGATATTAGTTCTTAATAATCGACTTTGTAATTACGTTACGAACTACAGCGTTTCGCCAGCAACTAGCCTGTAAATTAGGTAGTAGACGGCGGTCGTGGAACTTTCGAAGGCCGCCTCTCTCGCCTGATTAAGCGGTTCGGCCTGCATTTGGCAACGGCACCGACGCCAGCGTATGCACCGACTCCAGCTACTTGTTGGCTCTGACGTGCGGCTGTTCCACTCCGCACCGAGTTCGTTCCCGCTGCAAGTTTCAACGGAGTACGATATTAGCACTACATTCGTCCCGCTTTTCATTTTGTTGCGAAAACAGGGACAAAGTAAGACATAATGGAGCTCACCCTTTTGGAGCTAATTAAAGCGGCAAATTTGTTACGGCAACATGTAACTGTGCGCAGCTCCTCTAGCGACCGATAAAACTGGTAAAATCGTATTTGTCGCGCGCATCTCCTGCCAGATAACGCAGAATGTGTTACTTTATCGTTGTTAATGTACATGACGTCGTTACGAGCAGCATTGAATAACAATTTTAACAACGGATCCTTTGACAAACTGAAAAACAATTTTTTTTTTAAATGTCGAGTTTTCTGTTGCAATTTCGCATATATTTTTAATATTTAACAAATATTTCTATATATTCTATATTTAATAACTCACTCAGTTATATAAACCAAAGTTTAAGTAAATGAAAGTAGGAGATTGTTTATCTCTTTAATATTATTACTCAACAAAAAACGACTGCTGTGATTTCGAGTAATAATCAAAAGATGCGATCAGCCAAATATATACAATTGATTATAATAAATTATAGTAATTGCATTATCATATTATACATTCAGATATGTCAATACAGAAACACGAACAGTAACAGTCTGTTTTGTGGAAGCTCCTAATGACGCATTATGCGAACACGACTCGTTAAGTCGTTCGAGCTGCAACAATATTATATTGCGCGTGTGCAATAGCATACTGCGAGTACGCGCTTCCTCGTAATCTTGCAAGATACTTCCCCTTTGTCTTTCGCGGTCATAAAAGCGCTCGGTCGGTCCACGGTGACATTCCTCCGGGGGGATGGAGAAAAAAAACGACACGATAACGAACAGGTCGTAACAGGCAGGAAGACATCGTAGCGAGACAACGCGCGCGCGGTTGCGCTTATCTCTAATTTATCGCGAAATTAGAAAATAACGAGAAATGAAATCGCACGCTCGATCTCGCGACAGAACAAGTTCTCTCGCAGAACAGGATTGCTCTTTTCCTCGTCTCTTTCTCCGTCTCTTTCTCTCTGTCAGCTGCGCGATGAATATATACACACGCGTCGGTATCGCCGAAGTCTCGTTTTCATTGCGCAATAAGTTGATTTTAATCGAAACCTTTTTTTTTCTTGCAGAATCAAATCCTGGCGCATAACACGTCGGCGAGGATCATCTGGTCAAATCAGAGCCTCGTCTTGCAAAGTGTGACGAGAAGCAGTGCTGGTCGCTATGTCTGCGCAGCAACGAACGCCCTGAACGAGACGCGCAGCGAGCCGCTGCACTTTCGAGTTAAATGTAAGTTGATCCCTGACTAGAATATTCCCAACAATAATTCCCGAAAAAGGGTGCTATCAATCATCTTTGTATTATCGTGCTCTAATACATCCTGCAATTAAACCGTTTGTTACGAGATTTTTTTCTGAGTAGACGATTTCTATTCTAACTTTTGTTATGTATTTAAATTTTATGCACCGTACCCCGAGAATCACTTTCAGCGTGAATATTTTAAGAATGCTTAGCGCTGACTACATTTTTAAACCCAATTCCCAGAATACGGCCGACTGTCGACACGAAAGATGCCTCTAAGCTACGTGAAAGAAGTGATTCGTACCGTAGCTTAGGAATACGGCAGAACACGTGCGCGGTTCTCGCTCTTGAAAACTCTCGGGAGCACGAATTACCAAAGCGGCCCTCCCAAGTAAGAGATCTCAAACGGAAGAGGCATGAAAGGACCTCATGCACTTTTCTTGTAGAACGCACAATTTGCGAGGTATTTGGGAGAAAATCCGAATTCCGTTCCCGTACATTTTTCGGTAAAATGCCGCACCCAGCTTAAGAAGTCTCTGGGATACACGAGAATGCGCTACATTTAAAAATTCGAATTAAAATATTAAATATTATATTTGTTATTGCGAAGAATATCACCACATGCCTCGATGGTCGAATTGGTTAGGACGCCCACACGGATTGATGGGAAATCCAGGTTCGAATCCTGATTGAGGTGTTATTTTTCGCAATAATTTCTTTAGTCAGTTTTTTCGGGGAAGGGGGGGGTCTTATAGATGCTGTTAGCATCAAAATTATTAAATTATTAAATTGCTCAATTTAACATGTGAATTAATTCCGGCTTCATGTAAGGATTGTGTTTCAAGACCGACGAATATGCGGCGCGCAGTTCGCATGAACAGGGAATTCACAAAAATTATTATTACGCACCAAGATCCGCGGTTGACCGACATTTGGCCTATTCTCATTTATATTTAAAATATTAAAATCAGATTTTTTTATCATTTCGAATAAGGGATGTCAAAGTAGGGGATGAAACTAAACAATTTTCATAAAAATATATAACGCGATCGGATTTCGCGCGAAGCGTTTAATCTAATTCGTGAAACTATTCGGGAGCAATTGACGTGCAGAAGCATTTACAATTAGTATGAAACTCTGACATCGCTTGCGGGATCGCATACGAGTTCCAATTCCGCAGACAAGCGGGGTCAATATTTAACCGTGGATCGTGACGACCTCGTAAAGATAGGGGAAATAGTCTCGGATAAGCCAGTATCTCTCGCGAGCATCCACGAATCGAAATCAGGATGGTTTCGTGGTTTATTTCCTTGGATATTACGCCGTTGTTAGAAGAGAGGAAATAACGTTTCGTTTACGTCATCGACACTATCGTAATATAATGGAATTTAAGGTAGCCAGGACGCGCAAGTATACTTAAAGGAGATAGGGCAGAAGACTTTTTAAATTCATCCTGCGATTCGATACACGTTCGAATTAATCGTTGCAAAGAATGCGCACACATTTAAATAAAAAAAATTTTTTAGAAGAAAAAGAAGGAAAGTTTTTATTATTTATTGTCAGATTTTCTATTCTACAAGAATAGCAATCTGGATATTATTCTTTTATCAGTATTTTCTCTCTCAAATTCGGTACTATATTATATATTTTTATTTGTGATACTTTTTTATATGTGCAGAGAAAGAGAGAGAGATAATTAGTCTCTAATTTATTCATAACAAAGTTGTCTCGTGTTCCGCGCAAAACTGTTTTTTTTTTATTTGTAGATTTTTATTTTTGGTAGATTAATAGTCATGTAACAATAGATTATTCTTTAATGTACGAACCTTGTAAATGTTCCAGACAAAAACCATTTTACCGATTTTACCGATTTGCACAGTAATCGAACATTGCACATACATGAAGGTTTAAAATTGAGCAATTTTAATTAATGACTACAACAAAGTAGCTGTGCCATTTTTGATGTATAAATGTTAATTAAATTTTATGAGAACTAATTGAAACCGCATGCTATAGTCAATATCATGATTTAACACGATTCATTTTTTATTTTATTATAAAATTGCTCAATTTATCATGCAGAAAAGAAGTCTATAGTTTATCTGATATTTTTTTGCATAGTCTTAAGGAAGCTTGTATTTTGAATTATAGAAAGAGAGAAATCGACGGTATAATAAAATATAGAATAAATATATATATTACATTCTCCATTTTCGAGATTGACGCATGTAAAATAATTCAGTGTAATCTGGAGTGGTCATTAAAGTAAATGTTCTAGTGACCGGATACGAATCTATATCCGGATATTTACACAAAAACTTATTATTAATAATCTCAAATGCTTTTTTATTATAAAATTATATTAAAATTTAATTGTAATCTTTAAATATTTAACACATTGTGTGTGTGTGTGTGTGTGTGTGTGTGTGTGTGTTAACCGGCAATTTTTTTATATTAAAATTGTGATAAAAAGTGCAAACACGAGTTAACTCGCTATCGGTCAACAACGTTTGGAAACACGAGTTTACTCGTGACCGGTCAACAATGTGTTAAGATTGCCATTAAATTCTTTATTATAATATTAAAATTTAATTGTAATCTTGAATATTTAAAGATTACAATTAAATTTTAATATTGCAATAAAAAAGCACTTGTGAGATTAATAATAATAAGTTCTAGTGTAAGTGTTCAGATATAGATTCGTGTCCGGTCACATTTACCTTATATGTCAATTGTCTCTCTATTTATGATTACTATATGTTACAATATCATATTTATTACATTTAAAAATAGTGAGCTATACGTAAACACGATTTCGAGTTGGTTTTATGCGGATATCGTTCACAAATCCGTGTAACATCGTAAATACAGTGCGTTTACAATTACACACGCCCATTACAAACACATACGTCTCGCGCGCGCATTTACCTTTCTATCGTAAAATTTCTCTGACGGCGCATTTGTTCCGTGCTGCTTGTTCGAATAAAAACCCGTGATCAAAGTTCAAATATGAGGCAATTGAAAATACTACAAATGGAACAATGCGGCGTTACGAGGGAAGAACAATAAGCCTGTAGTAACGCGGCGCATTCTCTCCCGTTTAAATTCAATATTAAACCGTAAAAAGCTTTAACTCTCATGGAATGCTGCATTACGGCCATCATCGAAAATTAATAACAATCGCTTGTCTTTTGCGAATCGAATTACGATAGGAAATGTGCAGTAATTATGAACGTAATAAAGCTGAAAAGTCTGTAATAAAAGTGACATGCTAAAAGCAATCCGGGTTTAATAATGAGTACTTTCAACCAGTCGAGATCACAAGCCTTTCAGCCGGGGACTCGACTCCCGATTTTATATTCTCCCGGCTACGTTTGTTGAACGCATTATATCAGCATTTTGATCTTCGGTCTGATTATTCGCGTAATATCAATTTCCACCGTTCAGCCCCGGAAATGTCTCGTTCGGTTATACACGATGAGATACCGTATGCCCGCGCTCGTCTCCCCCTTCGCACCTCGCGCGGAGGGCGCGAGACGAATGGAGACAAAGAGAGGCGTAGATAAACGCAGATAAATCGGGACAAATATATATCGTCGCGTCGGGAAGAAGACGGTGGGAAAGGGAGAGTAGACCTTTTTGCATAACTCGCGTTGATAAAACGAGATTCCACCGCCGGTTAGAGGGAAGGGGAGCGGTTGCCCCCCGACGCGTGACAAAACGCCGGGGCGTGTCAGAGAAATCGTTCGCTGTACGATATCGCTGTCATTTGTGTGTTTTCTAGATGCAACTGCGATATGTAGGTCATTATTGGCATACCGTCAGACCGGAAGACCTTTCGCCCTTCCGTGTACAGATAACGCCGAGGTGGTCGCTTTATCTCGTCTACGGCTTTACTCTAGATCGACAGAGAAATCTCCTCTTCTCGTCCGATCCGCCAATATTCCTGGAGCGATGTATAAGATTAATTTGTACGGCGTTACAGGGCAACAATCGATTAGCATTAAACGCGAATGCGTCGAACGAATTCGTAGCTTTGTGGTATTTTTCGTCAAGTACAGCGATCACTTGAATTATAGATAAGCCTTAAACCATAATAATTTGTAAGTTAAATACATTAAATAATCAAATAATATATAAATAATTGACTCTCGATAAGGTCAACTAACAAAGCATAAAACGGCAATTAAGAGTCAAGCGCTGGCGACAGTGCGCAATAGATAAAATATAATGTTCTTGAATAAAAAATCATGATGTAACAATAAAACCGGACGTTTCGACTCATTTTCGAGTCTTTATCAACGGACAATATATTAAAAACCTCTCAAAAGAATTCACGTGGTGGAGATCATGATGTCAAATATGTCGTTCACAAACGGTTACAAGGCCGAGTGGAAAAGGATCCATCCAAAGCCTAAAAAGAAGACGACAAAGTCCCACTTTCGTTAAAAATTGAAAAGTATAATAAAGCTATGTCAAAAAGAACGAAAAGTCACTCACCACGAGAACGCAAATGAGGCACAAGAATAAATAATACATAGCATAGATTGGTCATCAATTGAGTCGAAATGATGTGATAAAAAGTCAAAAGTTAACACATAAAATAATTTAAATAAAAATTAGTCAAGTTACAGTCAGAATTAAAATGTACGAAATGAAGAGAAATACATTAATTGGCAATAACGAATTTTTTTCTGTGCGCCAACCTTATTCTTTTTTGAAATTTGATTAGCGTATTGTACCAGTCACTTGATCGTAATTACGCCTGAATTGGACAACATTGTCATTCGCGAATAGTAATCTCGTCGTTCGCGGAGATTACGATCGGCAATTAACGTTCTTGTCGCTTAATGCATGCTAGATTCTTGTTCGTGTGAAAAGTCGTCGTATCCTAAAAACTTATCTTTCTCGCAGCTATGATAATTTCCGGCTGGTATAACAAAGCAGAGAGCCGTTGGCGTAAGACGGTCGACGACGAAGTAAAAAGCGTCACTTCATAAAAACTGTACCCCAAGGTAGCGAGCTAAAGAGGACGAGCTAAAGAGAGTAGCATTAATAACGTTTATCGAGAAGCGCAATTAATACGCGTCGCTCGTCGCCCAAGTAATCTCTTGACGGGACATGCCCGAAGGCGAGGGAAGCATAAGGCAGTCATTTTGAAATTTACAACACTAATCCGCAAATGAAATCTGCGAGTCATACTCTGTGGAAGGACGAAAAGGGAAACAGCGCTGATATTTACTTTACATCTTTCTCAACAGACGTCTGCCGATTATTCTAAAACTTTAATTAGCACGCCGGTCTCTTTTTGCATTTTACCAAATTAAATCGTCAAATCTTATATAGATGCCTGTGAGCATCAGTATCATTAAATTGATTATCAATTTAATAAATGTGATATTCAAGAGCTGCGTTTGAAGACCGTTTATAGAAAAATCACATCAATATTATTTAAACACTAAGATCCGCTATGACCGTTTCTTGGCCTTTTCTCAATTTAAATTGTGTTATACACATCAGGATCTTATCTTAATTATTATTGCTTAAATCGTCAAGCATGTGTTCCTTGAGCCGTAATTGCGAAAATTCAAGATTTCTATACTCCTTCTATTCAAATTTCACCTTTCACGAAAATCCTGATTAATTGCAATAAATTTTATAAATTCTAGCACCTATGGTAAAATTCATATTGCAATGCGATGACCATCAATGTTTCCAATAAAATCTGCTAATTATTATTTTGAACTTTTAGTTAATGCAACAATCTTGTTTTACATTTAATCAAATTAAATTATCAAACATGTGTCTCTCGACTCGTAATTGTTGAAAATTCAAGATCCCATATTCCTAACCCTTGAAATTTCACTTTTCACGAAAATCCTGATTAATTGTAATAAATTTCATAAATTCTGGCGTCGATGATAAATTTCGTAGTACGATGCGTGCGATGATCATCAATAATTCTCCAATAAAATCTGCTGGTTATTATTTTGAAACTTTAGTTAACGCAATCTCGTTTTGCATTTCATCATCAAATTATAAATCACTAAATATGTGTATCTCCTAATTCGTAAATGTGAAATTTCGAAGTTTTATGCCTTTTGAATTCCGTTCTTCGCAGAAGTCCCGATTGTTATAAATTTCGCGAATTCTACCGCCGACGGTAAAATTCATAGTACGGTACGATGGTCATCAAAGGGCCACTTCGTCGCGTTGAAAATTCCAAAACGCGGAGAAAAAGATCCTCTCGCTTTTCGGTAGCACATAG